>JARWCS010349883.1:0-11114 GCA_034783895.1 Geukensia demissa
GTAAAATTAAACACAATTTAACTTATTAAAACACTATTATAAATTGTGTAATGGTGCATACATCTGATGAAAAGACATTTTCTTTGTATATTTCATATAACATCCAATATTTCAATTATTATGTAGTCAAATTTGCTTCAATTTAAAACAAACGAATGAATTGCCAATTCAATTATGAAAGTTGAAATAGTTAAATTGTGCATTTTTTCATAATTTTTATTCATTTTCAATTTAAAACAATAAAAAAAACTGTTGGCAATCATTTTATAAATACAATAGTTAAAAAGAGATTTCTCCACTTCACATGAAAGAACAAAATAAAAACCGAAAATACATTAATTTTTTAAAAATCCCTTTGGAGAAATCTTTATTTTGTTCTCAATTTTATAACTCACTGACACAAAGTAATTTTTTAAAGCGATTGAAACATAAGATATATATGTATAGAAACCTATGCTTTTCAACAAACAACAATGTTTGTAAAAATCTAAGTTTGCAGATGCTACAATACATTTGTACATACAACTAAAAGTGTCACAAGCTAATTGTTTTGTCAAAGAAGTTTTGAATTATTTATCCTTTGATGGAGTAGAAGTTGCCATTCGTTTTTTTCTCCTTCCTTTTTGGGGAGTTTCATCCATTATTCGCTTACAAGTTAAGTTTTCAACATTTCCTTTAGCATCTGGCCCAAAGTAGTACTCAACTCCGCTATCAGTTTTTCGCAAACAGTCTTTTTCAAGAAAATTTGGAAGCTTTTCAGTTGCTTTTTCTGCTGTATTTAGGTATGTTATTTGTAAATTTATAAGATCTTCCATTTTTTCCAATGCGGAAGCAGGAGGTAACCAAGACTGTCCATTTCTGAGTGATTTGAACTTTGCAATATTGTCCTCTGAATGACATTTTCTTTGAGAAAAGATTGTCGCATTTCGTACATCTTCATATGGAGCATCAGCTCTTACATTTTTTGGGCAATACAATGTCTTCATAAAGTCTTTGTATACCTGTGTATCTATCTGGTGGATTCCCTTTTCATTTCTAAAAAACAGGTGAGAAAGGAAATATTCGTTTTTCAGAAACACATCTAGCATCTTATGGTGCGAAATCCCATAAAACTTTGGAATGAAGTCGTTTCCACCCATACAAAGTAAAATAGAAATCTTTTTGACTATGTCTTCGTCATCTTTAAAGTGGTTTTGGAATATCTCCATCAAGCCTGTTACATTATAAATGTCAATTTTTCTATTTGGCTTTTGTAAAATGACATATACTGGGAACTGGTATTTGCCATCAACCGAGGGCCAGTTGTTGGACAAAGCGAACATGTGAATAGGGATAGAATCTATATCTCCAGATGTAAGTATGCTGCAAGCGGACCGCTGATCTGAAATTTATGCTTTATATTCAAACAACCAGTCAACCTGGGCCATCTCAGCCTCTCCCTTTCTTTGCTTTATTGAATCTAACTTTTCAATCATAGGCTGTGGATTAGCTTTCTTAAAGGTACAACGCAAGGGAACAGCATAATTTTCACAGTCACAATGTTGTTCATGTTGACATTTTTCTATTTCAAGTTCGCTGTCGATGTCCAGTAATAGATCTGCTTTGATTTCTAAGTCCTTAACATTTGCGGCCAGATAGGTACTGATCAAAGTTTTTCCTTCTCTTGTAGTGACTAAGTCTGCTTTCCTAAATCTTTCGGTATTAATAAAGCTTTCACTTGTTCTTTATAGATGTGATATTGATGTTTTTCCTTTCGAAATTCTCTGTTGATGGGTTGCCGCTTTGAAATTGTCCGGGGTGAAGGAATACTTTTCTTCGCAAAGCACCATGCGTTCTGTCTTGGGCAGGATTCGTAAAAGGTGGTTTATGACAGCATTTTGAATATACTTTATATATTGGTTCCCAGAAGTAACTTTTGTTTTAAACTTAACACCTGCAAATTCTACTGTTGCAACTTGGACACTGTCTGATATATAACCTGGGACTGATTTTGCATTTAGAACAACTAAATCG
Source organism: Geukensia demissa (assembly GCA_034783895.1). Classification (NCBI taxonomy): domain Eukaryota; kingdom Metazoa; phylum Mollusca; class Bivalvia; order Mytilida; family Mytilidae; genus Geukensia; species Geukensia demissa. The sequence continues at coordinate 2,014 of JARWCS010349883.1, forward strand.
CTCTTTTCCTTCCCTAACTCCTTTAACAATGCAAGGATAGCAAATTGAACCCCTTTAGATTTCAATACTTTGGGTTTTGAACAGTCCGGTTTTAACAGTGCCTGACACATATTCATGTCTGAACTGAACACATCTGCTCTCTTAAATTCCCTTTTCAGTAGAGATTTCCTTTTTTCCTCTCTTATCTGGCGGTCAGTCTTCATTGTAATTTTAACCTTTTCTGCCGTCCTTTTCAATGTTACCCCTTTAGATATTCTGGCTCTCTTTAGTAGGGATGCAGGACCAGTAAATGAAGAAATATCAGGTTTGTCATCTTCACTCATTCCAAGTAGGACATTTTTGGCAAGGAATCGTTTCAGCAAATATTTTCCAACATCAGATGTTGTGTTGTCCAAAATAGATGGAGAAAGGTAGCATTTGTCTGCACTATATACATTTTCAGGATAATCATTTTCTTCCAATGAAAGCCCATGTCTGCGCAAAATTAAGGATACTGTCGGAAGGATGTGACTTAGATCTGTGTCGGTTATTTTCCATTCAACGTTTGACTGCACATGTATATCAGATTTGTCCTTGCTTGATGTCCTGATTTGATGGGTTTCATTCAGACTATCAATAAGTGACATTCTGCTGGTTACTGATGTCATGGTGGACCCTGATCTGAACCCGTTCAGCACATCCTGGTGATCCATTTCTCTTTTCGAGTCACTTGCAAAATTTGTGGAGCTGTTTCCAATTGGCGTTGTATATAGTGTTTTCTTCATAGACTGATGGAAGTGGCCTGCACTGTAATGTTCAATAAGAAGCCTTGCACAGTATGGAGCGTATGAAGAGGCACCGTTCAGGAAAGAAAATAAAAGAGAAGACTTTACAGCACTTAACAATAAGTTGTATCCAGTACTTCCTCCTAATCTCTCAGACAAGTAGGCAGCTACAACTTCATCGCAGTGACACATCATATCTGCATGAAGTGCAAATGTCATGTTCTATGATATTCCAGTTTGCATAAATTGTCGGTACCGATCATTCCATTGACTTGCAACTTCTTCAATCTGTCCATTTTCCAGTAAAGACAGTATGGACATCGCATCTTCATCATCTATACATTGCATAAATCTGCAGACAAACGCAACATGAAAAGACAGGGCAAGTCTTCTAACATATCTTGTGGCTATGTCTATATGCTCCATTGATATGAGTTTAGACCATTCTTTGTTCTGATCATCATCACACATGAACATAAGTAACTGGAGTAGACCTGCATCTTTATATGCTGCAAACAATGTGTTGATCTTAGATTTTCTTAAGTGTAGAAGTGGGAATTCCGGAAGGAAATGTCTGAACTTTGGTTCTTTGATTATTTCAAGAAGATTTGCACCAATTTTATTATCTGGCCCAAACAGGATCCTGTCAACTCCTTCGGATGAAACATTAATGCGTCCTGATTTGATTAAAACATCAGCCATAATTTCTCTAAGTTTGCTTGGGTCATCATCCCGTCCAACAGCTGGTGGAGGGTGTCTGCATAATAGTTGCGGAACCTCATATTTTTCTAAACCAAAAATCTTTAAAATATTTTCTGAAACATTGCTAGATTGTGCTACAGCTGTAGGTCGATCTGCCTCCATTTGTAATTCTAACTCACTTTCGTCAATAGACATTTGACCAAAAGATTCCTGCAATTCATCTGTACGATCTAGTTCAAATATGCCTGACATTTCAAGCCTTTCCTTATCATTGTGCAATACTTCATTAGTCTGCCAGATTAAATTTGCTGTCTCAGTAAAGTACTTAAATTGTCTTCGGGCTCATCATCTTCAAAAGCTGCAGCTGATTTTTCTTCACCTTGCAAACCCTCTATAGAACCTACTATTTGTTCATTTCCAGGTTCTTGTGTATTGTTCGCGTCCAAATATTTTTCTCCTTCCTCACATTCGATATCAGACTGCAACAAAGAAAAACAAAAGGATAGTTATAATTTAAAATTATCTTAGAATTTGATACTCATGCGGTCTGAAAGATATAATAATTCAAATATGGAAAATGTTGAGTAGCATTGAAGTGAAATCCCATAGAGTTAAAATCTCATTGAAAAATAATTGGAACTTATTGAGCATTTGACAATTTATAATGTAATATTTATATAATGCAATATAACATTTAGTCGTTCTAATTCTAATGTGTTACACAGGTCTTGGTAAAAAATCATGTAAGCTCTATTTTTTTGCAAAATATTAAAAAAAGTTACTACATGTAGCTGCTTGCATATTACGATTTAAGTCGTATCAACTTGTATCTTTTAACCAAATTTCTTAAAATAAAAATGTTGAGTGAATATTTGTTCATGTATTTATGATATGAATACATACAAGGTTCGAACTGAAATCTTCAATTGGAGTAGAGTCTTGAGTAGTCATTTCAAACTCATCTGAACAAGTGTCGTGTTCAAGAGCACCTATCTGTACAAGATTATCTGTGAAAAGAAATTAAACAAAACCTACAATAAATGATGGAAAAGTGATATCTGTGAGTAAGCTAAAAGTTTTGATATGTTCATATGTATTAAAGTTTATAAACATTTAATAAGTGTTGTTATTTACAAAAGCAATTAGAATTAAACATTTAAAAAATTTAAAGATAAAACTGATTATTTTCATTTCATTCCAAAAATGCAAAAACATTTTAGCATCTATTGACTTTACTCTTTTATTTTTAAAAATACTCACTATGTCTTATTTTTTTCCATACTGCAAGGCTACCCCATGTAAGGAGTTGACAAAATCTGTCCCATACAATCTGTTCCTCATCATTTGGGGATATAAGTGTTTTTTCAAAGTCATCCTTTGACAGATTTGTAGAATACTTGCACGAACATCTTTCTTTTTTATCACAGTCTTTTTTGTGCCATTTTGTAATTTCTACATGGTCTGTTGGTAGTCCTTGGATTGTTATTGGCAATGTGCACATTTGGCCTGTTCTATTTTCTCCCGGTTCTGGGTCTGATTTTGTTGTAAGACGAACCAAATTGTCCATCATAAGAATCAGCATACATTGTCTCAGGTTCACTAGTCCATCTTTTTCTCCAAATGGTGTTGTATACTTCATTGGGTACATTTTGATATAGGTATTATAGTAGCATAAGTCGTCTAGTGATCGTTCTTTAATCTTTTTCTCTGCCTGCATCAGACTACTTGATACTCCTGAACTACTTGTAACAGAAAAGACTGAAGTAATACTGTGATAATGCATGGCTAACTCATCAGTATTTGCCTGTTGAAGAACTCCAATATGATTTTTGTTAAAAGTATTCAACAAAGAGTCATATATTCCATATAATCTTTCCAATTTTGTTTTAACAAAAGTTTCCTTCTCATTTGATTTCCAAATTGATTTTCTGTTTACAAAAGATTCAAGCAAAATCTGAACATCAAAGGGAATGTCCATATACCATTCTTGCAACAATGAAAACTCTTTAATGTTCAAAGGCTTAGGAAGACATTGGTCAAAACAGGCTTCACATTCGTCACTATGCTCTTCAGTGAAATCATCTTGCTGAGGTTTATGAACATAGATAATATCATCTTGCAAACTTCCTGTCAAGATATCGTCTCTGAGTTGGAACCGAGCAACTTCATTGTTCTTTTGTATATACCTCTCAATTACAGATTGAGGCAGAAATACAGTTTCACTGACATTCACATGGTGTCTGGATTTAAGGGTGGTGTTCACTTTTTCTGAGATACCTTCAAAGTTAACAGACTGTATGCATGAAAGAATAACCATGAGGGAATTGTTTGTTCTGGAATGTAATGTATCTACACATGTAACGATTTCAACACTGTCACGATATAATAAGTCTAAAATTTTCATTAGGTGACACTCTAGTGCTGCTGGAGAATGTTTTCTCTTCGTGTAAACTTCAATTTTTTGCGACATTTCAAATGACTTTTGTCGTGTTGCTCTACGCTTTATCGTAGTTTCATTATGATTTTGCCAAGTTTTTCTGATTTTGTAAACTGTTTTTAGATAAGTAAACAGCTCCCATCTCTTTTTAACTTCTGTTTCAAAATCATCATCTTCTTTTGCCATATAATTTTGAAAGTGATTTTCAAATAGAACAATATTTTCCCATTCTTGATTTGAAAAGTTTGGCCTGTACTCCTGCTGCAAACAGGGTATATACCAGTCTTCTACTTTGACTAAGATGTCGCTCGCAGTGTGTTTAAACATTTGTTTAGCCACGGCTCTATACAGTTCTAGCAATGTTTTATTTTCATCTACTGACTTATTAGAAAAAAGCAAAGTAGTTATTTCACTTCCAATGTCATGGCAAATGGAATAGTTTTCAAAATGATTTAATACATATCTGACAACTGATGTGGTTGCAACTGCTTTTCCGTGGCTTAGCTCCAATATACCACCTTTGTATCCTTTAAACTCACGTACAAAATTTGAACGGTTGAGGGATTTATCTGTTGGTTTGATTTTTTCCTTAAGAAAATTGTAAAAGTCATCTAAATAAATCAAATTATCTTTTATTCCTTCTAAGGAAAAGGTAAAGAGATCTTTTATTTTTGACATCTTTCTTTGTCCTCTTCTTTAGTGCTTGCAAATGGAATTTGCTAAGGCTGCAGGGGAAAAAGTATGATTTTTAAAAAATATAATATACTGATACATGTGCTATGAACAGGCTGTGAGCTTTTGCCATCAAATTTTAATAAAGTGTTCACTTTCAGTATTTAATTCAATGATACTCACTTGAAACAAGGATGCTTGACTAATATACTCAATTGGAAATTCACGAAGAAAATCTTCTTGTCCAAAACTATGGACTCCTTTTTTGAACTTAGGTCAAATCAAATATTTAAATATATTTTGCACAGTAGTACCTGCTTGATAAATCCCTCACAATTAAGACCATTGCTTGCTGTTTTAGTATAGTCACACTATATAAATGGTGTACTCGATACGATGTGCCTTCGTGTTCTTTGTATTGGTTTAATTGGGGTCTAAACCATTTTTGAGTTATTGAGAAATTTCAGAAAATAAGGGGGTGGGGGCAACCCAGGTGATGACCAATGAATTTGTCTTTTTATGATGAGTAGGAATATATATGGTTAAGAGGTTGGGATCTGAACCGTTTTTGAGTTATTGAGAAAATTCAGAAAATGAGGGGGTGGGGCCGACCCCGGGGGTGACTTGTGAACTTGTCTTTTTATGACGAGTAAGAATATATATAGTTTAGGGGTGGGGATCTCAACTGTTTTTGAGATAAATTGAAATTTTCAAAATCAGGAGGGTGGGGCTAACCCCCGGGGGTGACCATAAAACTCGACTTTTGATAACAAGTAAGAATATATATGGTTTTAGGGTGGGGATCTGAACAGGTATTAAAATATACCCAGATTTCAAGTAACTGGGTGTAACCCCACCCCAGGGGCAGGAATCAAAATTCCGAAATCTTCGGCACAGACAACTTTTCAAGTGTTACCATTGCACTAAATTTCAACTCTCTATCTCTTACTGTGTAGGAGGGAGTTCTTGGACAATCGTTTTGGTCATTTTTTTATTCCCTAAGGGCAATACCCCGAGGGGTGCGACTGAAATTCCAATACCCTCTATCAACTTGGCAAAGTCGATGTAAGTTGTGAAACAAGTTTCAAAATCCTAACTTTAATAGTTTTGGAGAATTCGTCATTTCTTGGATATCGCGAAATTCGTTTTTCGCTCATAATTTGGCCCCAAGGGGTCAGATTCTAATCTTTAGGGATCTGTTCCCTAGTGGTCCTTATACTCTTCCTTTATGTCAAGTTTCAAGTTTCTATCATCAACGGTTTCTGAGCTTTGCTTGGCCACTACAGACGGCATTACCGTATGTACATACGTATGTACGTACGTACGGACGGACTGTATTACATGATCCCCCGCTTTCACTAACACCTAGAGTCTGTCCTTCCTAACCAATAAGGCTACTGGTCATATTGGTAGGGTAGGTCAGGCTCTTGAGACAAAATTAGAAGGACCATTCCACCAAAGTTTGGTAAAAATTGTCCATATGGTTTTCAATTCAGATAAGATAAAAATATAAAATTGGTATTAATTAAAATATTATATACATGTAAATAAATGCTAATCATTTTATAAAATATGTCCATTCACTTTCATTTTCCAAGGAAAAATACAGAGAGGTTGGATGGAGTGTGATCTTTGTTGCATTTTTGCCATATCATCTCTTTTTATATATACATACATAACAAATGTACAAAAATGTATGTTTATTTTTTTAGAGAAAAAAATACACTGGTAGTTGTTTTTATTTTAGTTATAAAATAATAAAATAAAACAAAAACTTACCATTCTTTTGTTTACATATTGACACGCTTGCATAATATTATGTTTAGTTCACAATGTATGTTCAACATCTGCAACTTATCAACCCAGTGTTGACAGATTTATTGTTTTTTCACAACCTTTTATAATTGACTATTGAGATAACAAAATTGTAAAACTGGAGTCATTTGTCGATTATTTAACACAGTGGTGAGCGCTGATTTGCTTCTCAAAATACAAAATTATCAATGTTGAATAATTTCGGAAAATTTGGGGTATGCTTTATACATTTCAAGGAGTAACCTCTCATCAGTAGCATTAGAACTGAAACATAGGAAGTCAAAGATCCAAAGATAGCAAAAGAAGCACTAAAATCCAAACAAATCGAAATGGGAAGCCAAATCTGACGGCAGGGACAACTACTAAGTGAAATACTGTTAGAAGCCTTTCCGTATTTTCAGTGCTTTAGATGGCATGCCTAGATGCTTGAAATAAATTCAATGAGTTTGGTTTCAAATGGGGAATAGTTAATATTATCGTTTAACATCTTAGGAAAATAAGAAGATATGGGGTAAATATCAGAGAGACTATGTACATTCCAACTATCAGAAACATAGGGAAATTACAAATCTAGTGGTCTCCGCAAGGCATTCGGCAATAAGGCTGGAATACAGCTCCCTGTGAAAAGCTCTAAATCTCCCGAAATAAACAAAATATATATACATAAAATAATACTGTTCTTACTTGAATATTATCAAAAAATACATGTAACAAAACATTTTACACAACGACATACCAATGACTTGGGACAGGTACATGAGATGTGGTGGGTTAAAATAGTTCAGTGGATCCCAACCCTCAACAACAGATGAAGTTTTTCGTAAAGCAACAGGCCTATAATAATTGTATTTTTCTTTCTATAGAGCGAAAGGATAGTAGTATATTTATTCACATATACGAAATTTATTCCTGTCCTATGTAATATCCCATTTAAGGATAAAATTTCTTAGAAATGGGACAATTTTTCGAAAGGAAAAACTTTCCCTTGGGATAAAAATTCAACTCAAAATTATATCTCAGGGGTACAATTTATATGAAAATAAAATTAAATTGTTACAATCAAATCAACTTAAAGGTCCACCATTTGTGGATATTTATTTGTGTAGAAAGATGCAATGATTAATTTTCTTAATTACTATGGGAAAACATGTAAATTTCTTAGTACAATGTATAATGCATGAAAAAGAAGAACAACTTGTGAAATATATTTATCTGATATTCACATTTTACTATACATCATCAAAAATCGAATATACATTTTGTTTGTAGTCACTGCTCAAAATACTTATATATCCTATTCTTTATCCTCTGGGAAATTATGTTCATGGTGATGGGTGTAACAATTTATTTACCCCCCCCCCCCTGTTAATAAGGATAGCATTTCATTGGAATATTCATCCCATTGGAAAGAAATGTTTACGGAATATATTCCTGTCCAATGAGGCCTACATGCAACTCAAATCCAATTAAGTGTCCTATGTGTTTTTTTTTTTTTTTTTTTCAATACTGACACTTGCCATATCTCCCATTTTTATAAAACTATGAAAATCGTTTAAAGATGAAAGGTGTCATTTTTAAAAGTGCATGCTTTATTACATCTAGATGTGTAACAAGACGATAAAGGACGATAAAGTTACGTTGAAAGGTGTACATGAATATCAAAGGTGGCAAAATTGATAAAATATAATGTTTAGAATACTATACTTTACTATCAGTTTACTATCAGAATTTTGGTATTCTGATCAGTTGACAATGTTGTAAAGTAAATGTTTATAGTAGGTTAAATAATAAGTAATTTCAGCAAACCTTTTTTGCCGCACTTTGTAGTAAAATTTTTCTCCCTTAATGTTAAATTCCACGTTTCCTTCTTCTTTTCATTTAAATTAGAGTGCTCAGCGTATTCCTTCTTCTTTTTAGAAATAGTTAAATATTGCATTATATTCAGTTCCATCCATTTTTTTCCACTTTTTTGGTCAGTTTGTATAATGAAAAAAAACTTCAGACAAAAAGTTTTAAAATATATTTCTTAAAACGTTAAGGTCAGATGTAGAAATTTAGGATAAAGTTTTGTTGCGAAATGTTTTCCTATAGGATAGTTTATTGTGTCATCTGAAACTAAAAAATTCCCATAGGAGGAAATTTCTGCACAAAAATTGTATCCTACTCCATGAGTAATATTCAGTAACTAGGATATAATTTCCATGTAAAAAGTACCCCATCATCATGTACATAATATCCCAGGGATAAAGAAATTATGAAATATTAACCTATAGGATATTTTTTGCTAAGAAAAAAAATTATGTTTACAAACCCAGTGTTATATTTTGATACACCATTGTTCCTGGTCTTACTTCTTAGTGTTTGGTGTTAAAATTTAGAAATATTCTCCTAATATTTTAATTTCCCCAAGGCTTAAATGGTTAGATCATCCTGGGATTAAAAAACACATTTGCCTTTTCTCTAGTTGCCGGTGCCATTTGTTGGATTTTTCCAGATTAAGGACACGGTACATGTTCATGTTGAGATCTTCAAATTCTGAGTCAATTGGAGTTAACTAAGTCACAATTGCGCGCTTCAGGGACGAATATCCCGTTAAATGGCGGGAAAATTACAGTTCCTTTGGGAAAAAAAGATCTCTACTATCTAAGGAAATTAACTGGCGACACTTTAAAGTTTCCTTTTCTGAATCTACTAAATGTTTTAAACGGTAT
>JARWCS010349894.1:0-11114 GCA_034783895.1 Geukensia demissa
TTGGTTCTAAATATTGACCCGGACGGAGACTCAAAAGACCAGCACATACTAGTTCATCTCTTAAAAAACAGGATTACACCCTTTGATTTCAAACCAGTTTAATATATTTAGTAAAAAAATCTGCAGATACGTCAAACGTATCCGATACGGATACGTTACGTCTTAAATGACCGACCTCTATTTAGAGGTACCTGAAGGAAGACAATGATTTCCGTTACAGCTAGAAATATAATTGAATTTTTATCGTTTCTTTTAGTCATGTTATCACATTATCTCTTACTAATTTATGGTATGTTGCAGTAAGCAGCACATCTTGTGAAGATCTGCAGGTAGAAATTATCGCATTCTGTTCTAAATAATACATGATATCGACACATCGTTATTTTTTACCATATGTAACGACTTTACCTTCTTAGGCAACTGGCGTAAGGTGCTAGTCCCATGTGGTTGGGCCCGTTGGGCGATAATTGCACATTGCATAAAGAATAACTTGTTCTTGCCTGTTCTAAACAAAAATATACTGTAATGCTTACACTAGTACAAACAAAAACAGAATACCCTATTATAGACTTATAAAGAAACTCGTTTCCTTCTATATTTTAATAAAATATGAGTGTGCCGTAGTAAAGGGTTAACTTTATCGAGTAAATACTTGTTAGAACAGTGTTAGTTTTAATGAAAACTGTAGGACAACCCGTCCACTGCCGGGTGAAAGTTGCACTAGGGCGGAGAAATGCGCTACTCCTGGTTCTTCTTGTTACAATCAATGTTTATTTGCATAACTGAATTTTCTATACAAACTTTATAATCACAAATGAGTAGAACTGTCGCAAGAGAGCATTATATTGTTGATTCGGATTAGGAAACGTCTTTTCTTCTATTCCTTACACAATCAACCATCAATTCATTGTCGGTATTTCGCATCAATGATGTTATTCTTTAAAATGCAAGAAAAATCAAATCAAATAGGTTTAAACAGATTATAAATTTTCTTTGTTCAGGTGCCAAATGGCAAGGATTTTTTTTTCAAATTTATTCAAACTTTGTGGGGGATTTGGTGAACATCAATACTCATTTAAATGAAAATAAGAAATCGCGTGTAAGACAAGGACATTTTTCAAAATATAACACCACAGGCATTCTTTTTGTAATGTAGTTAAACATGTCAATAATGGCAGGATTTATGTAAATGTTTCGTAATTCATGAACTTGCCCCAGTTTTCAGACATTTACAAAAAATACAAACAATTACTAGTAAATGTACATGAAAGAAGACATTTTAAAACTTCCTGATTGGGTGAACTTGTATATTTCCCACTCTTCCCTTTGCCAGTATATAAAAACGAGATGTGCTTTGATTGTCCATGAGAAAACCACCCAAAACGTATAAATAACAGACATCTACAGGTTGCCCTTATGCCTCCAACAACGGAAATATCGTGCCAATTATGGACGGAAAAAGTTTTTGAATATCATCATTCCGTGAATTATAAGAAGCTGGAAAGCGAGAATTTGCTCAAAAGTCAGTAGAACCAATTGCCCTTGAAACTTTATTACCAAGTTGACAAGTTGCCAGTGCCCATTGACTGACCACGTTTTTGAGATGTAATTAGTGTATACTATTTTCATCGCCATGCCTTAAGGGAATCCAAATAGAAAATCAAATATTGATGGAGCTAGCTAACCTAAACAGTTGAACTCAAATCTTTTGTCAATGGATGAAATATCATCAGTTTAACAAGTTTTGTATGTATGTGTTTGAATGTTCTTTCATCATAAAATACAGAATAATCATCTTTAAATTTGTAATGATAAATTTCCTGGACAGTGCGGTTTGTTCTCAATGAAGATTATACCTTGTAGACATTGTATCAATTTAAGATAACATGGATTTAGAAAGGACAAAGAACGTTTTGGGGCATAGTCTGCCTTGTAAAATCCCCCAAAATCAAAAGACATGCAGAGATGTCATGTATATCCTAAAAAATTGTTTTTTTAATCTTTTTTGAGATACTTCCAGACAGCTGAAAACAATTAATAATTAATTCCTATTGGAATATATTGCAGAAAACAATGCAATACATGTTGATAAGAACTCAACCCTCCCCTAACCTGGGACAGTGGTGTGACAAATCGACATAAAAACACAACTATAAAAAACGAACTGCATAAGATTTAACTTTTGAAGTCTAAACATAGTACGCACACAAAAACAAATTAAACAACAGACAACAAGATGTACCGACTTCGAAAATGTACACCCAAACAAAGTTGATAACAAACTTGGTTCTTCTCCCGCGTGTAAGTTGCGCTGCCACAGTAAAATGCGGTACTCTCGGGGTTTATTTGCTTTAGTTTAATTTCTATGGAAATCATAAATGAGTACGAGCATTATATTGTTGTTTGGGATTAGAAAACGTCTTTTCCTCTATTCTTTACACAATCAACCATCAATTTATTGTCGGTGTTTAGCATCAATGATATCATTTTTTGAAGAAGAAAAATTAAACAAGTATAAACAGATGACAATTATTTTGTTCACATTTCAGATGGGAAATATTTTCTTTTCAAATTTAATCAAACTTTGTTTGTTATTTGAGAAAAAATCAAAGATATTGTGTAACTATATTATTGCGTAAATTGTTTTTGCAAAACAAGGATATTTTTTTTTCAAAAATAAAGTACACTACAGGCATTCTGTCATTATGTAGTTTAACATGTCAATAACCTAAGGGCTTATGTAAGTGTTACATAATTCACAAAACTTGCCCCAGTTTCCGACATTTATAAAAGGTACAAGGAAGAAATTCTAAAAATTTCCTGATTTAAAAACTTTATAATGAAGTCAATTTAATTTTGAATGAAATGCAAAAAGCGGTTGTTTCTGGAACTTCAATTCCGAGTTTATCAGTCACCCATTTGCCAGTATAGTAAAAGGAGATGTGCTATGGTTGTCCATGAGACAACCGTACGAAATGTATAAATTTCAGACATATACAGGTTGCCCTAACATAGTTTTTGAATATCATAATTCCGTGAATTATAAGTGGAAATAAAATATGTTCAATTATAGGGTCTATAATCCAATAGAAATTTTAAGCTGATTTCAAGAACATGATTCCGTATGTGTAAAAAAATTTGAAAATGGTGAAATTTATATAAACGGAGCAAGCTAATTTTATAAGTTGACAAATTTTTTGTCAATGGACGAAATGCCATTACTCACTTTGTTCAATTTAACAAGTTTGGAAGGTATGTGATAGACTGTTCTTTCATCATGAAATATGTCTGACATTAACATATTTTGTCACGATCAACTTTCTAGACAGTGTATATTGCTCCTAGTGGAGATTTAACCTTGTATGCATGGTAGCCCTTCAGGGTAACATGGATTTTGAAATTTGCGAAGATGTCATATTTGTCCTGAAACATGTTTTTATACCTTTAGATACTTCCGTGTACCATAAAACAGCGATTTCCTATTTGAAAACTACGATATCAATTATAACTTAAAAATAATGGTAGAGAAGAGAAATAACTCCGATTACTGAAGGATATTAATTTAAGGAAAATCAAATAAAAATAAAATCGTAATAATAATTGTAAATTATTATCTCACCTTATCCTGTTGATCACTCGAGTCTTAGCCTGCATGTTGCGTTCATCCAGTCTTCTCCGAAATTGTTTGGTCATTTGAGGCAAACTTTAGAGAAGTGGACGTTAGTGGGGGCCATGAACAATTACTAATTAGTTTTCCAAAGCGCTTCGATGACATAAGTAACTAGAAGAGAATATATGTCAATACATTTTTACAATATTCTAACCTTCTGCCATTGGGTTAATTGTACCTAAACGGAATTACATCACCATACCACGCCAAAACAACAGTCTAATATAGTTTAACATAGAGCTATCAATATATATAAAGGTTTTTTTTTGTCTGACAATACTTGGCCAGTTTAAAACGTCTTTGTTTAATTTTTTTACACTTTCATAACTGTACAATAAAACCAAGCCCGCAAATCAAGACGACATCTATATTGTCGAACAAATTTAACATAGGACTCTTGAAATTTTCTTGAAGTCCTTTTATCATAAAAATCTATCCAAACCAAAATGGTCCTTTGGGGATATCCAAGCGCGAAACCCAGGTGGCGGATAGGGGGTCCTCTCGTTGGGAGCTTCCAGGTCATTTGTTACGGAAAGCCTGACCGTGGAACAAAGCGTGTGACGTGTGTAGAAAATGCACTCTCCATGCACGTAAAATATCCCTTTTGTAGATTTCGAAAAAGGGAAGTCTAATTCCGCTACAGAAGCCTAAATATTTCGTTCCTAATCATCACTCTGAGTTTCTCTTGACAGTCACAACCCGCCATTACTTTCGATAACTTTGTAATTGTTGAACTTGTTCTCGTCCTGAGTTTGAATGAAATATTTGCAACTGCACTTTCAGCAACCAGTAATCAATCAATCAAAATTATGCAAGGCATCAAGGGCCTCATGTGATCTCATTTTCAATTTAGTTTCAGTATTTAGCCATGACGACAGCCGAAGCAGGCATAAATATACATGCATTTCCATGTAACAGCAATAGTGTTTAACAACAGTATACTATCAAACAATTTATGTACGGCCACAGTCTGTTTCACAGAATTATATCCAACAATCTGTGCTTGAATTTTCGTATGATGAGATAGGTTCACACTTACATTGGGAAGGTGTTAGTGGAAGGTTAAACCGAAATGAAACTCTTATGAAGAAGAAATCATCATAGTCAAATTGTTAGAACATGTGTAAGCTGTTTTTTTTTTTCTTTAACTGAAAATTATTTAAAATATATATGTTTTGTTAATAACGTGTGACATCAAGAACAGATACTCACAGGAACGTCTATTGATCTCACGATACTGATTCTTCATTGCTTATAGGTGCTTTTCCTTTTTGAACAGACAGAAAAAGATCAATCAAATGCCACTTAGAGTTATGTGTGGTTTCTTTCACGTACGTGAAAAGGCTTGCAGACAAATCGTACAGATGATCTCTTTTGTGGTTGTACTAAACTTTGGAATTTTCGAGAAGTTTTTTTCTAATTCATTGGGCTCCGTACGGATTTATGCTGTCTTCTTTGATGCGTGGTTTGAAAGAAATTTAAGAGACCATAAGAGGAATGTGATGCCTTACATGATGTTGAAGGATATCACCAAATTAGTTCGACAGTAGAGGTCATTTTTATTGGCGGTCGTGGCTGCCTTATAGTTATTAAATGGTATAAAAAAAAACTAAACAAGATATTCCAAACTGGCCAAGTGGTGATAGACAAAGAAGACTATCTACAAAATGTCCATGTATAAATAGCCTTTTGCTAAACTATATTAGGTTGTGGTTAGGAAATGTAATTCTGCATTCGAATCTTTAGAATGTCATTTCATAAACGTGTAGATGCAATTATGAAATGGTATAAAAAACTAAACCTGGCCAAGTGATGTTAGACAAAGAAGACCATCTACAAAATGTCCTTGTATAAATAGCCTTTTGCTAAACTATATTAGATTGTGGTTTTGGCGTGGTTAAGTAATGTAATCTTTAGAATCTCATTTCATAAAGGTGTAGGTGCAATTAACTCAAATGTTGTAGGTTGGAATATTGAAAACCTGAGGCTCTCAGGAGACTGTGTCGCTCATCTGACAGAGACATCTCACTGGTCTATTTCGCAGAAAGTTTGGCTGTGGCAGCCAACTTAGTTAGCAGACAGGGATGCAGAACATAACTGTCGAACAATCCAACAAATCCCATATGGTCTATTACTAAAGTATGGGGCAACATCTAAAAACTTTAGAAACCAAAAAGTATAACTTTCGAAGTAGATACAAATTACGAAGACAATAACAAAAACAAGAGACAGTAGATGTATCAACCTTTAAAAAATACTCACAAAAGAAATCAAGTTATTGTGCAAGTGCAGAAAATCTATCGACAGCATGAAGGACGTAATTGTAACAATATATTGCCTGAAATTATTTTGATATTCATAACCGTGCAGAGAGTGAAAGAAGACAATATTGAAAGACCTTAAAATAATGTTATAAAAGGTAACCTTTATGTATAAGTTTATTCAAGCGGGTTGTGTTTAAATTTTCCAGATTTATTTATCACATTTTCATCACAGTTTGGGTGTGATATTACGTTGTTTATTTATTTTCTGTAGGTGCAACCAAACTTTTATATTATATCTTTATATTTATGATAGAATTTGAACAATGTTTAACTTAAAATTCATTTACACGTTCTTGGACAAGTTATTTGACATGTACACTTTTGACTTCGAGCTCCTTACAAGCTGCAGTAACTACCCTGGTAGAGACCTTTGAATCTTAAAATCTTTATAGATTACGTATAGATATGATGATATTCCTTTTGATATTTCATCCATATTTTTCTCTTCTTTTCATATTTTTAAGAACAACAACAATCTTTTGAAATCAGATCATACTTAGACAAATCGACTTGTAAATTGAAACTCAGAAATAAAAAAAAGAAATAAGGTAGCAAAGTTGTGTTTTAACTGAGGTGATTCTTAAGAATAGCTTGGGACATTGGAAAGTTGTACAAATGAACACTACGGAAAGCTTGGCCACAGTAATATGATTGTCACATTCATATACTGTACACAATAACCTGTGGAACAAAGTAATAATGGTCCAAAATCCTTTAAATGTATAAATTTCTCAAATCCAGCAAAACTGTTTTTTCATGCTCTTTCATTGGCATCTTTGATCCCTTTTTTAAAGAAGAAAGGCTAAAACGTTCTTGTTGTTACTTTTGTTGCATTTCCTCTTAGGAATCTTTTTCGAAAATTCCATAATAATCAAAACTATTTGTTTATGATTAAAAGGAAACAGGAATTGCAACAGATATCACTTTCCATCATATTAATCACCAAAAAGGAAGCTGATTTTCTAAATCATCATCTAGCCATGCATTGAAATTGTCGATTTTACAATAAATTTACGCAATCCTGTGAGACAATTAGCCATTCCTTATTTTATGTCGACAGTAATCAAGAACTTATTACTTAGGTTTCCTTGTACTTACCGAGAACTATTATTACATAACGTAAAAACAGGTGGTCTATTAAATTTCAGTTTATTTCATTGTTGAATTGAAGTCGAAACCATCTATGTTGTTTGGGGGCTAGTTAAGTAATATTGAATTCTGTTATAATTCTTTCGATCTGCCAATGGTGCAAAAAAAGGGGGATTCCCTAAACTGCATAAAACGCTTTCGCACATTTTGCAAGTTGTGCATTTGCAGCTTATATAATCTCTGTCTATTTATGGGTTTTTGAATTTTTTTTATCATTTCAGCTTAAGAAGTATAAAGAAATACTAGGGCATTTTTGATATATCAAATAGTAGTGATGCATGACTACAACTTAAACGTGTTAAGATTTGTTGCGTTGCACAATATGATGGATATAGTAATGTGCAGGACATAGAAATATGTAGAACATAGTATAAAACATCGTATAAATTTGTTTTCATATCCTTCATAATAGTTTTTTCTATTCCTTTTATGGCAGGCAGCTTCAATCCGTTTGATAAAAATACAGTTGAAGCTATAAAAATAATAAATTTTGTTGTGTTCTTGCAAGGAATGAGTTGGAACAATTCCATCGAAATCGTGTGAAATATTAAAATTGTCCAATACATGTTCTGCATTTCCTCAATACATTTTTTTCCAGCAACTTTGACTCACGAGTGTATTTAGGATAAAAAAACAACAAACAGTGACGGGTTGTCATATTAATAAGCAAAACACATAGCTAATAGCCGGCATTATCATCCACCCATTGTGTTTGTTGATGTTACAATAAAGTGTACTAAAAAGGTTACGTAATCCTCGGAGACTGTCAGCAAGTCACCGCTTTGCAGGTCGAAAGGAATCATCAAACGATTACTGAGGCTTTCTTGTACTTGACAAAAAATATATTAACGAAAACCAATGGGGTGTTCCAAATTAAATTCAGTTTAATATCTGATCTGAAGTAGGTAACGTGTTGATTGTGCGTTATTTTAGCTCTAAAGTGTTCTTTAAAGGGGATTTGGGTCTGCATCTTGTGCTATAAATGTAATTTTTCTAAAATATAACACAACAAGTTTGTCGCCTAACACATGAGTTTGAATCGTTTTTTTTTACACTCAAATTCAGAAGATAGTCTGTTTTTTTGTTTGGAAGGCTTCATAGGCTATTATAGAGACCTAGAAGGACTTGTACATTTCTGTTAATTTTATTCCGTTTTCTAATGTTTAGCGTAGTAGGTATTTTTAGAAGGATTCAGTTTATGGAAAAGTTTATTCAGACAACCTTTGCATCTTTTTTTAATTTTTTTTCTTTGGAATTAGATTGAGCATTGTTATAGAAATCAATAAAAACTATATACTATTTAAGAGAAAAACATAAAAACATAACAAAAAAAATGTTTATATAAAAATATAATTATACCAAGATGGTTTACAAAAGTTTACTTAGGAGATGAAGCGAGAGAATTTATGTCTAAACAACATGGACGGCAACGTTCCCGTCCGAATTGGAGGGTTCTTTCTCCAAGCGAAAAACCTAGTTATTTATTATTATTTCTTAACTCCGGCTTCCCTCGGGTGCCGTTGTTAAATGAAGTTATCATATCCAATAAAACCGAAATAGACGGCCAAATCCAGCGGAACTGACGTTGTAATCGTTCTCGGTATTTTTCATTGTTTTTCCTTGCCACGAGCTGAGTACTACACAATCTTGACCTCACTCGCTGTTTGCTATTTCTTGAATTAGCCGATAATCTTGTAGATGTTGGTATCTGCCGTATTCACTTCCTTTTCCGCGTGTATGCTGATACTGAACGTTGTTTCAAGTTAGATCTGGGAATCTCCTATCCAGTTGCCATTTACGTAGTCTGTGAGTTTGGTTCAGTCTTTCCTGTCTGGTTCGTCTTCTGGTGTGTAATGGTAAGATTTGAAGACCTGGTGAGTCTGTAAGGCTTCTGTAGTCGGTCTAGAGACCACAATTCACAATTTCCGAGTTTTCTTAAAAAAATTGTTGTATTAGTGGAACAGGAATCTTTGGGAAAGTTTCTATTGAGGGGACCTGAAGCACACACAAAGCCGAGGCTGACTGAAGCTGGTGAGATCTGGTTGTGGCCCTGGCGAATCTATTCTCTAAATCTATTAAACAAAATTACTGAATTCTGTGAAGAAACTTTGATATCAGAAGCTATAAACCAGCTTACAAGTAAAGCTTGCTTTTTAAAAAAAATATGCTGACTAGTTAGGTATAAATTATTACTTTTAATGCTCTTGAGTGAGAAATTAATTTAATAATAATAAAAAAGGTGACTGAATGTGTGACCAGAAACTTCTTTTTACTTTTAGTATATCAATTTTAATTTTTTTTTTTTTTTTTTTTTGTTATATTTAATTATATCTATATGAGCATAACTCAAATATCCAATTATAATTTCAAAAGTTATTTTATTTATTTTTATTTTTTTGCAATTTATAGGTCAACATTTGATTATCTTAAGTGTGTTTTCCAGACTTATAACATTCAATCAGTTTACAACCTAAGATTTTTGAAAGGAATTACACAACATTCCCGCTTTGCCTTTTTACCTTTGATACCCATTTCACCTGTAATTTTCAGCTGAGGTGAAATATTGACTCCAAATCCTCGTTATTATATTTTATCATTTTCCATATAATAATTTGGATTGTAATTAACTAAATTGCTTTGTTTGGTTTTGGTTCCATTGAAAATTCACCATGGCCACCAGAGACAGATATTTCACTATGATTGGGAAATCATTAAATATCACTTTTTTCAGATGTTGCTTAGCTAATTCAATCGTGTTGTGTCTTTTTCGTAGTGGTCATTTATCAAAATCATAATTTTGACGCGGGTCGGAAATTCAACATACGACCGAAAGGGAGGTTTATTTTGTTGTCAGAGACAATTTTGTGAATTGATTTACTGGCTTCATTAATAATCACCTATAAAATGTTTAATATTTATGTGGATTAGAAATTCAACATGGCTGCAACTACCCTGCTTTTGATGGACACGTGATCCTGGGAAATTTTTAGCAAAGTTTTTCTTGTTACAAGCTTTATTCCATGATTAAAAAAGCTTGAATAACGAAAAACTTCGCTCAAAATCGACATTTCGACATTTTGAAACGTCTGCATTTGCTTTCCTTAAGTCCGTGCTGTCGTTGTGGCGTTTAAATGATTTCCATGGTATCTTTAACTCTTTTGGTATCCTTTAATGATTTTCAAACTCAAGCCAAATTGAATGCTACTGCACTGGTCAGATCCAAGCGTTAGAATTTACACATATTATTCGACATGTTTGGTTGATAAATTGATTGTTGGTTTCATGATGTCCAAGTTTTCGTATTCAAGAGGAGAACCGGTTCAATAATTGGGCACAAATGGCAATATATGTTGGCTACAAGGGAAAAGGGAAGAAATGGTACGTACGGAAAAGTAAGCTGTGGTGGCGGTCAACGACTAACTCTTTTTCGAAATCTACAAAAAGCGTTTTATATGCTCTGGGTAGTCAAATTCTCCCAATAAGCCACTCACTATGGTATATGGCTAGGCCCTCCTTATTATTTATTTGGCAACCCCATCCCAACGAAAGGGCTTTTCTTATCCGCCACCTCGGGAATCGCCGAGTCAGCTCCATGTAGCCCGCCATCTCTTGTGCCCAGACATGCTTAGTTTAAAAGAGATTTTTACCTACATTTGTAGGAAGAGGAAAATAATTGCAGTGAAACAAAAATAGAAACTGCTTTGTGTGCAAATATAAAAAATTAAATGTCAGTGAAAAGGTTTTGTTGTACTTTCATACTGATGGGGTTTTCACCTAACGACACGATGCTGATTTTCTGTTGGCTGACCGATTCATTACATACAACTAAGATGCTATGTCACGTATGTCTCTAACTTATTACCGCTGTTTCATATTACCTATATATGTATAAAGTATTATATAAAAATAGGAGATGTGGCATGATTGTCCATGAGACAGCCACCCACCAAGTGACAGTAGAATTTTAACTT
>JARWCS010349903.1:0-11114 GCA_034783895.1 Geukensia demissa
TCTAAACGTCCCTCCTTACAGGTCCCTTGCTCACAGTCTACATATTGATTTATTGTTTGTTAGTTTTTTCCGTCCTGAATATGTATGAGGTTTTTGCCGCTGGACGTTAAGCAACAATAAACCAATCAACCAACCGCCACCTTTGTTTATTTTATTGATTCTCAAATCACTCATATGGCCTGGGTGGCCGAATGGTCTTGGTAGTTGATTTAAACTTACCTGTACACAATTACTGTAGCCTTTCACCTATACGGCGTGAGTTCTCGCTTGGTTTTGAACCATAGAACAACGGGTTGTGTTTAACTCGCATCGCACGTGATAAGGTTTGTCAGTTACTGATATAGGTCGGTGGTTTTCTCCGGGTACTCTGGCTTCCTCGACCAGTAAAACTTACCACCGCGATATGACTGAAATATTATTGTTCCCATTCAAACAATCAAATATCAAATCACTCATTAAATATACTAAATGTTTAGACAGTAATATGTTCACATTCTGCATGATTCTTGGATAAAAATTTACCTGATTCAAGGTCAACTTTGAAGCATTATACAAAACATTTCAATACAAGTCTTGCCAATTGTTTTGTAATTTGTTTTATTTTGTTGCAGTTTCCTGAGAATTACCTCCATATGCAAGATGACAGACATAGGAGACCATACTCAATCTCCGCCAAAACGGAGAAACCACCAAGGAGACCATACTCAATCTCCGCCAAAACGGAGAAAAATTGATGATTTTCAAAAGGCCTTCAACAAGACTGGAATCTCAATCCATGTGACGAGCTCTAGGTTGCCCATACCTGTTTGCCTAATAAAAAAACAACATGAAAGATAAAAACAAATTAATGAAATTCCTTACTTAAAACGGATGCATGTCACATATGATGGGATTAAACATTTTTTTACTGTTCCAAACCATCCCCCACCTCGCAGCAGCAAAAACCAAAATCAAAGTAAAGACCTATAGATTTTAAAATTCCCTCTGTTTATCTCATGGATGTAGTTCGGTCTCTCTGTCATTTACCCCATATCTTTACATTTTTTATATTTATGACTATACCGGTTGTGACTAACATCGATTGTGACTATACACCGGCTTTGACTACTTAGTAACACGACGGGTGCCACTAGTAGAGCAGGAGTTGCTCACCCTGGTTTTTGTAGGGTTCGTGTAACTCCAGCTTTAGTTTTTGGTGTAGTGTTGTGTGTTGTATGTTTGTCTTTCCTTTCATTTTGTTGGCCATGGTCTTGTATGTCTTCCGACAACGATTTCTGTCTGCCCCTTGGTATCTTCGAATTCCTTATACAATTATTTGTACAAATTATCCAATAAGAACCATCTTCTAGACGTTAGTGGCTCTCCTAATATTTTATTATCCCATTATTTAGTAGCATATTAATTACAGTATGTCATGTATAATCTAATGGATACACTTTTACAAACTCTTGAGATCGCCTCGGTCGTGTAATGGTTAACGTGCTCGCCACGAGTGCGGGAGGTCATGGGTTCGATCCTGAACTGGGTAAAAAAAATGTATTTGCTGCTTCTCCGCTAATAACGCTGCAGTTGGGATTAAGCGCAAAGACTTGTTGGCGAATAGTCAGAATAATGTGTCTGGATAAATTGGCCTGTCTTTCTGCGAACTGTGCTTTCGTGAGCCAGCACGTTACAAATCCGGCACAGATTGTCAGTCTAGTAAAAACAGGATTCATACTTCATCATTCACCTATACGCTCCGGACATTAAAATGCATGAAATTTTGCGGCTGGACGTTAAGCAACATTCAATCAATCCTTCAACAAACTCTTGATTACCATATTCACAGGGTAATATAATTTTAATGATATAGCAAGTCTCACTGAAGGACTTGACATGCATTTACATACAAAATGTAACTAACTGTTATTAAAAAGAATAGATGGCGTAACAAAAGCTAATGATGAGCAATATACAATTCATGTAGATAATAATGGCAATAATGGTATGTGTTGTAAATATTGTTTTTTTAAATAAATTTTACAGTCTCTTGGTTTACAGCATATATTAAAAGTCGTTTTAAAAAAAGCTATAACAAAAATGAACCATATTACTGTTCGTTACTCAATAGTGAGTCCATACTGTGTGCATACTTGATGTACTATTGTTGTTTAAGTAGTCTTTAATTCGATTGGCTGCCCTCTTTCCTGGGTATGATTTTTATAGTTCTCTTAAAGCCTTTGTTAACTTTGATATTGCCTTTGGCCTCTAGGGAAGGATTTGGGTCTCACGAAACATGTTTAACCCAACCACATATATCATGTGCCTGTTCCAAGTCATGAGTCGAGGTCATTGGTTAATCTCTGTTTTTACATTGTTTTTTTATTTTTATTATATAACATCGGTGCAAGATTTGCTTAAATTTATGTATACATTTTTAATTTGTTTAGGCGATCCAGAGCTCGCCAAAATGATTGTGACTTCAACCTTGTTGAAGATCTTGAGAGGACATTTACCCGTTATCTTCTATTTTTAAATATTTTTAGTATTTAAAAAACAACATAATTCAATACTACTGAAATATTTAGGTTTCTTTAGAAATATTGTTGGCAGTTCGTACATTATTTTATGTTTGCTTTTATTTTCAGACGTCCGTAAAGAAAGAGGTTAGTTATTCATTATACAATGTATCAGTCATTTTTAAGTTGTTATATGTTTTCAGTCTTATAATTACACTATGTGTCTTGTTCGTGTTCTCGAGATCGCCGTGTCTGTCGACTTGTCTGGCTCTTCGATTTTCTTTCGCTTTCTCTTTAAATATTTTATTTTTAATATGTGTTAAAAATATGTGGCTTGTATCTTTATTAGGATAGATAAAAAAATGTTCATACATACGTATAAGCTCTATAATTCGATTATAATCACATGTTGATTCCTGTAGTATTTGACTTTGTCCACCAAATACGGCCAGCCCTATGTTTTCACTCTGCTTTATCACAGAAGTCATAGAAACTTCTCGTACGCCTGAAATAATATAATATCTCAATTAACTGAAATTTCTAGTTGATGTCAACCATTATTCTCTACATCATTCATTTTAAATCTTTTATATAACTTGTCACATTTCTTTATCACTCCCGGATTATCAGATTTTTGTTTTTCAAGGATAGATGTTTTCAAGAGCTCTGACAGCTCCAAAACGGAAAATGTAAAATTTGGTATCATTGGAAACCTGCAGGCAATAACATTCAAATGATTTGCTTTTGTTTCTTTGTTATTTGGTTATAACGAATATGTGTTGCTTGATTGTTGGTTCTTTATGTATTGTATAAATAGCGAATTCGTTATAGCTAGAATAACATTTGTACTTCGTAATATTAACTATTATTATGGGCAGTCTATCAAAGGATCAAGCAGTTGCTGTACATTCTCCACTGCTAACCTCTCCATGCAGTTTTTTTCATAATTACGTCAGAGTTTTCGTAATTTTTAATTTGTTTATGTAAGTCTGGTAATTCGAGATGTTATATGAAGTTAGGAAATAAATTGTGTAATATCTATAAAGTTATCTTTGCCGTTTGGGCGCCTTGAAATTCATTAAATATTGTTTCTATTGTTCAAATCTTCTATACTCTATTTAAAGTTTTTTGAAACGGGTAAAAAGGTTTTTAAAGAAAAACTGTCGGTCGTATTCTTATAAAATAGTGATTATTTTAGATTGGAAAAAGTGCAAGCAATTTGCAATAATGCAATAATACTTTTTTGCAATCATGATGTATTTTAAGCTAAGCCGAGTTTCTAATTCTCTACAATGATTTTCCATTGTAAAAATAGTATTTGTTTGCCAGGAGCGGCTCTTTGCACGCGCTAGCTCGAGACCGGGAATACACATTGTCAACGCAGCATGACATAGATTTTTCAAGATCACGATAGAGACATAAAAATTTGAGAATTTTGTAATTTCATAACTAGAATTCACAAAGAATTTAGCATATAGAAATTTTCAAGATTTCCATACGGGAGGTAACTCTGACGATTAGGTCTAATATTTTGATATACTGTACATTGAATATTTTTCTACAACAAACAAAATCCAAAAAATAAAAAGAACCAAAAAGGAATAAAACGCATAAAATATCCTGCTCCACTTCAATTTAAATAGGTAACAGAAACCAAAGTGTCAATTTGGAAAGAATATTTCAAGATAAGGGCACATATTTGAAAGTAAGATAAAAACTAAACGCGATAGAAATCACTACATAAAAAAGCTAACAAAAACAACGATTACCAAAGACCCTTCTAAGAATAAAGCAGCTATCTACATGAAATTATATTTGATTACCTTCAACGTATTGTATTGCTGCAGTTTTCATTGTATCAAACTTATTCCCCCTCATACGTTCTGATATGTCCAACACTAAAATAACATCCCGTGAACGGATACGTTGTACAGCTCCAGATCGAATCCGGACACCGGCTGCAACAAACAAAATGCGTGTCAACTTGTAACACTGAAGTGATTTAAAAGTATATATCTTTATCCTCTTACTTATTTATTTCATTAAGGATGCCAGAAACTACAAATTATTCATATGAATATGTAATGAAGAGTCACGTGTATTTGGATTTATTTACTTCTGTCTTTAGATTAACAGCTTACTAGTTTTTTCTTGAGTCTTTCCAACAAGCATGTAGAAAGAAAGAAGAATCCGAAGATACCAAAATGGCAAACGAAGATCTTTACGTCAGAAGACAGGCAAGATCATGGTAAAAGCAGAAAAAAAAACAACAGTTTAAAAAACACCACACAGAAAACTAACGCTAGAAAAACACAACTGTATAAAATCGAGGGCGAGCTCAGATACTCCCTAAGGGAATGCAGCTTTTGCTGTCTAATAAATGATAACCGTGTTACTTGGAAGTCAAAGCCGGTAGTACGTTACAATCGGTGCTAATCGCAACCAGATTAGAAATGGAATTAAAGTTACAACAGTGTGAATTTTTAAAATGGAAATTTGTTCGATTAACCCAGTCATGATGTTAACCCAAAATTGTGATGTGATGAATTTTATCTATCTTCATTGGTTTAGTAGCATTTTTGCAGCAGGAACCCTCTATCAATTAAAACATGGAAGTCAGCACAAACCATGGAGTACCGTATCAACTGAAAGATGAATGTTGCTACAAATTAATGGTATGTTTAAAATTGGAAATTCAAAGTCATATCGCTTACCAGTTCAAAAGATCACATCTTCAAAACAAAATCTGTCTCAGATATATGTCCTGATATACCAATAGTTAATTAGTTAATCATAGTTCTTTAAGTGATATTTTGAATGGTTATCTTGTATTATCTGTTGCGCATAACAGTGGGTGTCTATAAAGGAACTGCTTACCCTTAAGGACTACCTGAATTTACACCCGGGTTTTGGTTGGGTCAGAATTGTCTGTAGATACATTGCGTTCTAAGTTTTGGGTGTTTTGAGTGTTATTATTCTATTTAATCTTTTTTTTTTGTTCTAGAGTTTACAGTGTATACCTGCTTATCCTCATCTGGTTGACGAAATTGTATTCTGTTGCTTCCTCCTTGTAGTTGGCTATACTGATTACGAATTATTCTAATGATATTTTAACTTTGGGGTCAATCCAAATTAATTAATAGTTCTTCGGATTCGCTCGCTTCTAATATTATGGGTTCAATATTTCAAACTAACTTTACTCGCTCCGTTTTTATCTCACTTTTTAGAAATTTTCACTGTTATTCCTAAATATAAAAATAAAAATTTGCCCGCTCGCTCCTAAAAATACAAAAATGAAGGGAAAAAATGAAACTTGTTTTCGCATCATTTTTTGAGGTTGCGCTCCAATATTTTGCCATATCAAGAAAAACATTAATACACAAAATTTCGCTCGCTCGCACTTGGTTTTATTCCAAAAAATCCAAAGAACTAGAAATAAATTTGGAGTGTCCTGAGTACAAATGATAAGACACCAAACCTTTTTATCGCAAATGCAATAAAACATATGTGCAAAATTTCGGCGAAATAAAGGTTCAAGTTATAATAATAATAGTTTTGTATTGATGTTTACAGCCTACCAAGATTTTGCACTTGCCGTGAATATTCTATCCATTCAGTAATTGTTTTTGGGTCACCATTGGCTAGGCCATCTGGAACAAAAAGAAAAACATATATAATAATAAAGAACATATGAATAGACTTTTATTTGCGACATTTGCTTGTCATTAACAGACATTAAAAAAAGCAGAACACTTATTTCAGAAATATGTTTGGAATTGTAAACAAACTAAATATTTTTAAATCGTGCTTTATCAAGTGAAAGTTCTGACTAAGAAAAATGATTTGTTGTACGACAATTTAAAATCCGGCTCAGCGTGTCGGTCTAGAACTAATCAAGGTACACAAAATATGCTCTCGTCCTGAACATTAAATATTTACCACTTTACCTTAAGCCCATTCAATCAATCAATTAATCAATCAAAACCATATTTTGATATGAAAAAATCTTTAATTTTACAATGAGTTTAGCAGCAAAAATTGATAACGAATCCAATAAGACAGTTTTAAGATAATGTGACACTATGAACGGACAAAAAATTCAAGGAAATAATGGATATAAATATGTGATAATAACTGATTAAATTTATGATAAAATAATAAATACCGATGTTAGATATGTCTCCATCGTCATTCCATATCTTTGCTTTACTACGTTTAGTGTATGGCCTAAATTTAAAAAGATATTAATGTTGCTCATGATATATTTATATATATTTCAGTTCTAATTACGAAGGCTTCATTGCTTGATTTGCACATGGTAGATGTTCCTGCCTAGATTTTGTTATCTTTTTTCCATTTATTTGGATATGAGTATTTCATCTAATATGTTTGGATCAAAGCTGTCATTTGTTTTGGTTCTTATGATGTTGATCATTAGAGGTTATTTCATGAAACTCGTGTACGACATAAAAAATTCACATTATTTATACATCATCGGTAAAATATATCCTGAAACCACCAGGTCGATGCCACTTCTGGTGGATAAAAAGTCGTAGAAGATATTCGTCAGCCCAGTTGTCAGACTTGTCTGATATGAAATTTATCACCTATTGTTTACCTATTTGTGGTATCTTTTAGAATTCTAACTTCCAGATATTACGAAGTCTTCATACCCTATACTGTATATGATAGATATCCTTGTCACTGGATTTAGCATCCTTTTATAGATTTGTTTATATATTAGTATTTCTTCTAATATGTTCTAATACTGCTGATGAAAGGTTACTATTAGCAGCACATATACAGCGTAAATTCGTAAAATTTATACAACACTTGTAAACAGTATATTACCACTTTGACTTTAATGTTTTTGATGGTATTTTTTTTTTTACCTTTTTGAAGTCTTCATCTTGTTCTGCACAGGAGGGGACGGTGGTGTTGAAGGTGGTATGTTTGGAGATGAGATTTGTTTTTGTGAAACCTCAACACAAGGCTTATTGCTATTTTGTTCTCCTTCGTAGCATTCCATTCTACTATGAAAACGTACACGATTATCTATGCTGAGGGACGAAATTTTACTTTTGTAACCGAAATCATTTTTCTGATAAGCACTTTTTTGTGTTAGGTTTAAACTTTTAGTCGGTTTATTGGTAATAGTACTTTCTTTTCTGCCGGATATCATTGGTTCAGAAGATCTTGGAATAGTTATTTCTTCAGTGAGGTCCCGTGAATGCTTCGCCTCTTTATAAACTTCACTATTGTTGAATTGAATTGTTCGGTTAGTGTCGGACTCTGTTTTATCATGTAATGAGCTTTCATTTTTTTCACAAACACGTAAGTCGGTTCTTTTATTAAGAACTCGAGGTATTAACAGACTTTCAGAGCTTATAGATTTCATGTTTTGCTCTTGATTTGACTTTTCTGTTGATAGTGTGACACAATAAACATTAAAATCACTGTTACCACTGTACAAAGGTTTGGATTCAGTTTTATCAGTGCGAACATTATCACCCTTCCCATTTGATGGCGCTGGGTTATCGCTTTCCTCTTCGTCTTTTTCATTTTCAAACCCAGGCTTGATATCTTTCTCTGTTGACTTATATCTGTTGTCACTTCCTACAGTATTTTGAATATGTTCTCTATTTGCACATTTTGATTTAAAATCATCTGAATGGAAATCTTCAGTCAAACAGCTGTTCTTGTTTGTATTTTTGGTTAAGACACTATAAGTTTCATCGCATAAATTGAACGGACCTTGTGTCGGGCATTCACTGAGATTTCCGAGTATTTTACTTATTTGATCAACTTTTGAAAGCAGGATATCTACCAATCCTGAGACCTCCTGTAGTCTGCCACAATTTTTCTCAAATTGTGTTTCGATGTGACAGACACGAACTTCAAGATCTACAATATTAATATACCAAATATACAACTGATAAAAGATAATATAGATACTCCTGTAGCTTTCAATACATAGAATAGGAAATTGCATTTGCAATTTGTTATTCTACTAAAGTAAGTAGCATATGTATAAATATTAGAACTATTGTAAGACCAGGTAACACGACGTTTTGAACTCAACAAAGAATGCGAAATGCCATTGTTGTTTAGTTTGATTCTGTATGGTTGCTGTTCAGTTTTGTAAAAAAACTATTACAAAAAGGATAAGACACAAAAAGTTCGAATATACCAAAGACGCAAGCACAAGTTAATTCAGCGAAAATTCGTATCATGCTTCTATGTAAAAACGGAAAGTAAAATATAGGCTCGATGGAAATCTTGAAATCAGGTGGCAATGGCCGGTATCATAGATCGGGATGAAGGCATTTTCCCAAAACACAAACTCTGATTACTTGCTTTACATGACTTCACATAAGATATCCAGTGATATGCTCTCATGGGTATTCTACACTTGACTTATGAAAATTATTACAATAGATTAACGCAACATACTTCTTTCAAGTTAAAACTGGAATGTATTTATAACATACATGATGGAAACAAGAAACGTCGAGTTATCTCGCTTTACCCTTAGAAAAGCTCTACATAAGCTACTTAAGATACGCTGGCATTGTATTTACTTTCTCTTATTCTATTTCAGCGCTTTTTTATTAATAACTATCTGGAAAAATCATTATGCTGAAAGGTTTAAACATTAGGGAAATGCAAGGTTTATCAAGCTTTTCAGCAAATCCTCGTCGAAAAAGATGAAATTATTCACACATTAATTTGAAATGGATTTTTAACTGCAACTGCAAACAAAAAAAAAACTGCAACTATGAACAACTACCTTGGTTATAAAATTAATGAACACAAATTATATATACTAATAAAAGGAATTCAAAGATACCAAAGATGCAGACAAAAATCGTTAAGTCGGAAGACAGACAATACCATGGCCAACAAAATAAAATGAAAGACAAACATAGAACACACAATGTAGTTGTGTGCGTAATATGTTTTCCTTTCGTTTCTTTTTTGTCCACGGTCTTGTCTGTCTTCTGATTAAAAGATTTTTGTCTGCCACTTTGGTATCCTTTTGACAATTGAAGATTTTTCCAGTTAACTTTTGATTTGATCTTCGTAATATACCTTTAACCTTTTCGCATACTCCACATACAGTTTCTTCTTTGAATTGCCTTAAATGTAATTGGAAATTAGTTATATTGTACAAAGTACCGGTATGTAAACATTTGTTTTTTACAGAAATATATTTAAATATAAGAAATGCCTGAGATGTTAATTGAAGAAAGTAAATGAAAACAATCTTTTGATATCAATTATAAAATTAAAAAAAAATAGAATAAAAATATGTAATAATCCATGTTGTCTTTCTATTAAAGCTATACGTATTTTTGCATATCAGATAATCAATTCTTAGAAAATAACACCTTTTGACTATTTGAAATTTATTTTATAATTGTATTTTTTATAGTAAGGTACGTGTGGGTTATACACCAACTCACCTTTCTGAATCTAGTCGTTGACAAATTTGAGACTGTGAATCTTTCAATTCGTTGATAGCTTTTGTTATTGTATTTATCTAAAACATTTTAAGAAGTAAAGAAATTAGTGCATAAAGAAGATCTGGGATGCAAGTTGAAGACCTTGGAAATCATCCAAGAATGTGAGTCAAGTGTAGAATACCCATGTGAGAGATCAAAATTGCATTGTCCAAATTTGAAACAAACTAAAAGATAACACGTAAACAAAAAGGAGCAAAGGCTTGGAAATCCACGAACTCCTTTGCAAAACAGGAGTAGATCAGGTACTCATGAAGTTCATTCGTAACTTATTCTTCTGTCTTAATTTACATTTTTATTTTCGTTAAATCACCTGGATAATTGGATATATTTGGAACAGATTCATGCGTATCACATGATTAATGAATAGAATGTACGAATTAGTAAATTTGTTGCTGACATTACGCATAAATTAACGTCAATTAATATATATACATGTATATAAATATTATCTATTAAAGTATAGGGGCATTAAGGCGCGCGGTCAAAAATAAGGAAGCGTTTTAATATTTCTGAAATATGATCAAAAGTACATTATCATATCAAGGGATGAAAAATATTATGAATTATTTGAGCTTACGGACATACAATGTGATGCCTTTATAACGTCACTGTCTAAGGTACCTTAAAAACCGAAGTCAGACAAAAGGGGAAAAGTCAACTGACACGGCATTCCAAAGACGTGCAAGAGCAAGAGGGAACATGACATACAGTGTACATATGAAACTAAAGACAAACATACAACCATGAACAATGCGAACCCAATAAAAAACAGGGTGAACTCAGGGTTTCCGGAAGGGTTAGCTGTTCATGCCTCTTTTAAGACACCGCCTTATTGTCCATTTTACTATCCGGTTCTAGTCATTTCAGGCTAAAGGGGCTGAGCGCCATCAGCAAAATCAACTGAAATTGGTAAATTTCCAGTTATTTTTAACCATATTTCCCGACAGAAAACAAATTCAAGAAGCCTACTATTGTATGCATGAAGTGAGCACACTTTAGCATTTACTACATTAAATAAATACAAAATTACCAATGTTAAATAAATATGGAAAATTTAGGTATGCTATATGTACATTTCAAGGAGTAACCT
>JARWCS010349913.1:0-11113 GCA_034783895.1 Geukensia demissa
ATAATCCTGATACTTGAACAGGCACTAGAATATCGAATCAACTGCGAAACATAAACACCGTAGGCAGGGGAAGCAGGAATATTGCCACATAAATATGGGAAGTTTACAATAGTAAAGTTCAAGTCATCCCGTTTTTCGTAAATTTTAGAAACAAGTTTCCCGTCTTGGTTAATTTTGAGGAATAAATCTAGGTATAAGTCAGATTTTTTTTTTGAGTCCGTGATTTCCTAAATTTCTAGTTTGCTGGGATATATTTGGTCGATTATTTAATGACAAAAAATCATCGATATAGCGAAAAGTAAAGTTAAACGATCTGGCCAATTTCTTTTTGTTCTTTCGCAAGAGTAACAGAATGAATCTGCTTCATACGAGTACAAAAACTAGTCGGCTTGACGAGTGCAAAATTTGTGCCCATTGGAATGCCAACTGTCTGTTGAAAAATCTGCCACCAAATTCAACAAAAATAATGTTGTCAATCACAAAGTCCAGCATTTTGACAATATCACACGCACTGTATTTAGCACAAAATTCGTCACAAGTTTCTTTTGCGTGCACATTTCTGGAACTACTCAAATTATACATCGAAAACTCGATATTGTCACTTTTCAATATAAAGAGTCATATGCGGCAGTGTAGAGTTATTGTCATTAAAAATAAAATTAAAGATAAAGAGGAAGCATAAAGACCAGAAAAGTTTGACAAAAGGAAAAAGTCTAATAGATCTAGACACGGCAATCTCGAGAACAGGACGGAATATGAAACATACATATAAAGCTAAAAACAAACAAACAACTTTGAACAATGCGGATCCTACCAAAATACGGCGTAACCTAGGTCGTCCTGAAGGGTAAGCAGTTCTTGCTAATAAAAGATAAAGTTCTTTCACTTAAAAAATGCAAAATAAGCAAATATGAGCTTCCCGTCAAACAAATCTGAACACAACCGTTTTTTTAAAGTGTTTGTGTTACTCCAGCTTTAGTTTTTAGTGTTTTCTCACCATTTGGCTTCCATTTCGATTTGTTTGGATTTGAGTTTTGCTTTTGCTATACGTGGGCCTTGGACTTCCTATGTTTTCAGTTCATGTCTAGCAACATTCCAACCGCACCTGCATACGGAGTCTATATTTATCGATTGATACGCTATTCCAGGGCTTCCTATCAGGATTTTATTGATAGAGGGTTGCAGCTGACAAGAAAGCTACTGAGCCAAAGGTCTCTCAGGGAAAGATTATAGTCATCACTCCGAAAGTTTTTCGGTCGCCATCATGAGTTGGTTGTCCGGTACGAAATATCCATTTCACAAATGACAATGGATATCTTCCGACTGTCATGAATACAAATCCTATCTATACCGCTTGTGACTAACATCGATTGTGACTATATACCGGCTTTAACTACTGAGTAACACGACGGGTGCCACTAGTGGAGCAGGAGTTACTTACCCTTCCGGAGCACCTGAACTCACCCTGGTTTTTGTAGGGTTCGTGTTATTCCAGTTTTAGTTTTCATTGTAGTGCTGTGTATTCTATGTTTGTCTTTCGTTTTACTTTGTTGGCCATGGTCTTGCCTGTCTTTCGACTTAACTATTTTTGTCTGCCCCTTTGGTATCTTCGAATTCCTTTAGGTTCTAATGCTACTGATGAGAGGTTACTCATTGAAATGTAAATATATCATACCCAGATTCTCCATATTTAATCAACATTTGTAATTTTGTATTTTGAAACCAATGGGTCGATACCGCTGCTGGTTGTCCACAGGTTCCCGAGGGTATTCACCAGCCCAGTTGTCAGATTTATCCGACATGAAGTTTATCAAACAATGTTTTACAGAAATTTACTGCATTTGTTAAAATTCTAAACCACTGAAATACGGAAAGGCTTTGAAAAGTATTGCACTTAGAAGTTGTCCCTGCCGTCTGATTTTGCTTCCCATTTCGATTTTTTCTATTTTAGTGCTTAAATTCCTATGTGTTGGTTCTAATGCTACTACTTGAGTGTACATCTAGCATACCTAAATTCTTCATATTTATTCAACATTGGTAATTTTGTATTTCATTTCATTTATTGACCATGATCTTATATGTCTTCTGACTTGACGATATCTGTCTGCCCTTTTGATATCTTTAAAGCCTTTAAATTCTCTTCAACAATACCTTTAAATTCTCTGTTCCATAATTTCTGAACAATGGCTGTACCGTTACGTAAGTTACCTCCTTCGTTTATTGTCTCGTTCGCTACTGCTGCGTATATAAGAAAAGCCTCGTACAGTGATGTGACAAAAGTATTCACCTGTCAAAAAATGACAAGAAGTTTTACACATATTTCCATGCAAGTTGGTCTAGATTCATCGCAAACGATACGCAAAAAGGCCTAAGGCCACCAGAAAAATGAAATAAATGAAGATGTTACATGCATTTAGTTTGAGTGGAAAAATCTTAACTCACACACACTATGTTAAAATTTAATTAATATTTCAACCACATTTTGTATGACTAATGTAGGATTGTGAACATTTAAATAATAATTTTATACTAAAAATGATTCTTGTTTTCTACCCCGGAAGTATCATCTACTATACAACATGTTTGGAGCTACATACTTGATTCTCATAGTAACATACACTTATCGCACGCTAGAATTACGATCAGAAGAAACCTGAAACCCCACATGACTCAAATAGCGAAAAAAATCACGATTTGAAAATTGAAAAAACGATGGGTGTCCCCACAGAGGCAAGAACAACCAGACCACATTTTGTATTTCGGGGCCTTTTTCAGCTTCCGTTATGGTATGGACTCTGGTTCATTGTTGAATGCCGTAATGGGACCTGTAGAAGTTTAAATTCTACTGTCATTTGGTGGGTGGCTGTCTCATGGACAATCATGCCACATCTCCTATTTTTATAATTATTTTTGATGGTCACAAGATTATAATTTCATATAATGAAGGCACTGGATGGGTATTTATTTTAAATAGTCATGAGATTATAATTTCATATATAGATCACATCGAATGAGTATGCATCATAGACGGTCACAAAATTACGATTATATATATAGATCACACCTGATGGGTATTTACTTCAGACAGTCACGATACTATAACTTTATATATAGATCACACTGGGTGGGTATTTACTTCAGACAGTCACGATACTATAACTTTATATATAGATCACACCTGATGGGTATTAAACTTTAGACAATCACAATATCATAACTTTATATATAGGTAACACCTGATGGGTATTTACTTTAGACAGTCACGAGATGATAATTTTATATATAGATCACACCAGGGAGGTGAAAATGATTGTCCTACACAGCAAATTAATGCTCTTAGTCAGACAGTCCTAATGGACTTAGTTATTTTTCAAATATGGAGACAGTCAGCAGATTATAATTTTAATATTTAGATGGCAACGGATGGGTATGCATTTAAGATAGTCAAATGATTATAATATTATAAATACATGCAGATCACACCAGATGGATATTCCCTTTAGATGGTCACATAATTTTATACATGGATCACACTGGTTGGGTATGCACTTTAGACTGTTCCAAGATTATAATGTTATAGATAGATTGCATGGGATAGGTTTGCATTGTCAGAGCTCAAAGGGGCAATTTTTGCTCAGATTCTGCCATCATGTAAATAAGGGTAGAAACGTAAACTAAAAAACTGAATGGATTTCTGTGAAATCTTATCAAGGTTGGTCAAAACAGCAAATATAGCATTTTACAACAGAAAGTTCTTTAGCTGCACTTAAATTTACTTAATGGAGCATGGCAAATATATTTATCAAAATCATGCCGGTAATTTTGAAAATTTATGTCATATCTGAAACTTGTTAAAACTTTTTTTGGCATTAACTTGTTGTAGTGTTGAAGACCATGAGATTTTTCAAGGGGCTACACCATATATGATTGATAAATTAATTGAAGAAAAGGTACTTAAGGATTCAATAAAAAATAAGGTGAGGGCACTTAAAAGGAGGATAATGGAAATTTTATTGTCTGCAAGTAGTAAACTATAACTGAATGTATGTTTTTTAAAAGAATGGCAAAAAATTTCAAGAGTCAAGTTGGAGAAATTTGAAATCACTATAAAGGGATAAATTTTATCAAATGAATTTATAAACTTAAAGAACAAATATTTTAAGATAAATTTTTCTGATACATTTGCATTGATGAAATTTATAGATTTTACTGTTATTGGTCTGCAAGTATTGAGAATATCAATTTCTTTTTGTGGCTTTTTATGAAGCTGTGAATGAAGTTTTTTTCAAAATAAAACAGTCTTGGCATAAAACCAAGAATCTACAATGAATTCAAAAATTTTCCTTTTTTATCTTTTTTAAATATGAATACATTTTGGTTTTTTTTCTTATGTCTGTGTAAATATTTTTTGAGAAAAGCATTTTCTAAAATCCATAAAATCCATCTGGAAAAACATTACCCAGTTAACAATGTTTTTGTTGTCTGTATAGCACTAAAAATTAATAAACCACTGTCATTTGAAGGGGGTCGAACCATTTTTTGCTGAATTCATCAAAAATTGCAATTATATAATAATAAAAAAAAACAACTTCTTTTAAAGGGTGGGGTTGAGGTGGGTTTGGGTGTTGTTATTTACAAAGAAAAAATTATACATCAATTTTTCTTATTACAAAAATTTTGCATGACAGAAGAGATGGTAGACAAGTTTTTTACAGACATTTTTAGGTTGTGCTAACACAAAATACGGGTAGCTTTAAAGTTTGGAATCCACAAAATATTTACAATTTACGAATGGGAACCCAAAATATGGCACATTTTCAAGTTGGTTGACCTCCATGTCAGAAGTGTTATGGTTGTTATTCGTTCCCCATTTTTAGGATAGATTTAGCTTGATTGTCATGTTTTATGAATCTTTTCATATTTTGTCATTTGGTGGAAGGCTGTCTCATGGACAATCATGCCACATCTCATATTTTTATAATGTACTAAAAAATATAAAAATTTGAGAATTTTAGGGTAAAGTAACCACAAAATATTTTAACTAGGAAGAGTTAACAATGGCTACTCCAGAAAGATGGAATAAAAATTCAAATAAATGATGTAATAGTTAAGTATATTCCAGACATTTATTAATGAGTATGCCAAAACAAATTTCTAAACTAAAAAGTATGTACCTAGAAAACAATTTACTTATTTTTTGGAGTATAAATTGAAAATTTGGTATAGTGATCTGACAAATGAAAACATATTTTTACTTTTAACAGTTATTCTTGCTGGACTTTCAAAATAACACCCCCCAGCCCTTCCCCAGAAAATAAATTTTACAAACTACCAATAAGCAACAATACCAAATTTTTCTCATCAGAAACATAAAGCGCTGCGCAGGACCAGACAATACAACCATAAATGACCCTGAAAACTGAGTACTCAAACCGTTCCAAAACTCGACAAAATTGACCAGACACTAGGGGGAGAAAAGCCTGTTAGTAAGTTTTAGTATGATGGTTAGTTGGTTAACATTCATATATATTTCTGATAAGAAAATTGTTTGGTATTGTCACCATTACATCATTTTAAACCACAATATAAATTTTTAGAATTTGAAAGGTCCAGCAAGGTTATTTAAAACCAAAAAAAGAAACCCTCAAAATATTTGCACATGTTATTTAAAAAGATTATCTTTTGTTTTTCTCAAATGTTCAATAAAATATTCTTTTAAGCACCAGCCAATTCCGATACCATCTAGGTACTTGAATTTGTTTTATTTTAATTTTCAGTTTATTGATATATGAACAAAAATGTTTCACAATTTTGAAAAGGAAAAATACTTTTACAGGTTTACTTGTTTAAGGGGGGATAAGCCAAATTAGAAAGACTAAGCAATTTATTCAAAAGTGCAGAAAAATATAGAATTTTCTTCTGTGAAATAAGAGCAGACCTTTGAGCCATACAATTTTGATGATTTTGCCAAACTATTTTTGCATTAGATTAGGTCGATTGTCATGTTTTATGTATAGTTTCAAATTTTGTATTTCGGGCCCTTTTACAGCTTCCGTTATGGTATGGACTCTGGTTCATTATTGAAGGTTGTAATGGGAACTGTAGAATTTAAGTTTCAATTCTACTGTCATTTGGTGGGTGGCTGTCTCATGGACAATCATGCCACATCTCCTTTTTTATATTAAATCTAAATAAAATTCTAAAAAGCAGCTAATTTTTTTAAATTAAATCTAAATAAAGTTCTCTATTCCAGCTAATTTTTTGCCAAAGTAGAATAAATTTCACCAAACTAAACATAACGAGTTTGAAATGCATTGATTAATTTTCAATACAATTTATCTTTAAAATTGAGAATCAAAACAATAAAAACTTAAAAAAAAATTTTTTTCCCACGAAAGGACATATAATCCTTCAATAAAAACATATACACGCATATTTATTGCCGATTGGTCTTTTTGCAATTTAAGGTCGCACAAAAAATTTTGCCATTTTTCACCCACCTGTTCCTGTGACAGACCAATGTACACATCCAGTCAGTAAAAATACTCATGGAAACAGATTCAGACACATTTTCGTACAAATAAAAAAAATCCCTTTGTCTTAATTAGGATTCATAGCATTTCTCACAATTTATATCATCATAGCAACCACTTTATTTCATTTTAAATGCTATGTCCCTTGCCATTTGTACGAAAATAATAAAACTGTAGAATGCTCGCTTAAGGGGTCCATGTCAGTTTTTAATTCTTTTTTTCATCAGTGAATTTACAAAATCTAACAAATTTCCAACATTTTGGTGTAGAAATCACCCAAATCCTACACGAATAATTGAGAAACAGACAATTTATCGTGGCATGCCAACCTTTAAATAATTCTATTAAAAATGTTGAGAAAAAATCAATACTTCTTTACATGACTTAGATGTCCAAAATCACTTGTTTTTTATAGCTAGAAAATAGAGAACCTTCATAAAACCATTAAATGAAGTAAATAAATGATGATCTTCATGAAATTTAACTTCTTATTCCTTGACATATAGCTTAATGTTCAAATGATGAATAGTTCCAATAATCAGTACTGGTCAAAGGGGAGATAATGACATTTTAAAAAAAAAAATATTCTTTTCGGTCAAAATATAGACTTCATAAGGTTATACTGGGGCACCATTAAAAAAATTGCATATTAACATGTACTAAAACAAGTAATTAAAAAAATTGGTCTCTCTAAACTGACATCACAAAAGAGTCATTCATAAAAGTCGCCATGATGTCATATGTTCAGAAGTCTCGAAAAAATGAGCTAAATGCAAAAGTAAACACCGCAGAAAGTCATGTGACAAATAAAAAACTATTCGCTGTATGATTAATGCTATTCTCTTTCCTCAGAAGGACGTACGGTCTTATTATTGGGTATCCATCTCTGTCATGAGTCCATACCAAATATGACAACCAAGGTCACTGGTGTTAAACTTGTGAATTTTTTATTTTAAACTCAATTTTAGCTGTGGTAAATTGCAGGTTATAAACAGAAAACATAATTATTTGAATGCAGGAAGTTCTAAACATTTAAAAAATAAAAAACCAAAGTCTGCAAATAAGACAGAAATGATTTGACAGAATAGCATTATTTATGATGCCCATTTGGTTTCAAAATAGCATACTGGTGTAATCATTTACTGACTACACAACAGAAAACAACATGAAACTTAGAAATGATTATAACGTCTCCAAAACAAACTCCACATTTGACAATAAGAAAAATATATGGTTTAGGGGAATAAAATTTATAATACTGCTGATATCCCCATGTCATATGAAATCAGAAAATATATGGTTTAGGGGTGGTAATCTGAACCGTTAGGAGTAATTGCCAATTTTGGCGTTGCAAGGGGGCAGGGCCAAGCCCCTGGGGCATCAATGGAAAAATGAAACCCGGGGGACACAACTACCTATCAAGGTCTACTATCATGCAAACTTTCAAATTGATCCGACTTACGGTCTCTGAGAAATGTGTCGGATATCTTTACTCGCAATGAAAGAAAGAATAATAATAATAAGAAGAAGAAACAGAGCAAAAACAATATGTCTCCAAACTTTGTTTGAGAGACATAATTACCATATGTCATGTATATTAAAGTTTCATGTAAATAAACTTGCATAAAGGCAGCAGGTGGTGTCAAAAAATCCATTTACAGGGAAATATTAATTTTTTGGTGTCCTTA
This sequence comes from Geukensia demissa, assembly GCA_034783895.1. Classification (NCBI taxonomy): domain Eukaryota; kingdom Metazoa; phylum Mollusca; class Bivalvia; order Mytilida; family Mytilidae; genus Geukensia; species Geukensia demissa. The sequence continues at coordinate 8,222 of JARWCS010349913.1, forward strand.
AGAGAGCACTCCACAGTTTTTGGTGGCCTGTTGTACTATAACAGGTCAAACCAAGACTGTCAGCATTATAAAATAAAAAGGGTTTATCCAACACCATCAAACTTATATATCTGAGCACCTTCATAGTGATGAGGGCTTTCAAATTGGCATATTCACTTGTTATTTAAAAGAAAAATACCAAAAGTTACCAAGGAAATCCTTAATAATATCACTGTATCACTTATAAAAAACATGAAAACATGGTGTTTACATTCTCTGATTTGACAGTTTTCCTCCCAAATCAGGTTTAAAATATTTTTTTTCAACAAAAGGACATAAAATCCTTCAGTAAAAATATATACACACATATTCATCACTAATTTGGCTTTTTTTTTTGCAATTTTAGATACAAGAAAAAATACAAAAGTTTTGCCATATATCACCCACGTATTCTTGTCACACATCAATGTACAAATCCGGTCAAAAATACACATGGAAAAAATTCAGACACATTTTCGTACAATAAAAAAAATTCACACATCCCTTTGTCTAAATTAAATTCAAATATAGCATTTCTCACATTTTATATCACCATAGCAATCACTTTATTTTATTTAAAATGCAATATACCATCGAATGGTCACTTAGGCAGAGAGTTAAAGTTTTAAGAAGCATGATCAGACTTGCCACCACTTTAACAGGGAATTTCATTAATTTTGAAAAAAAGCATGACAACCTATGCCACAATTTTGAGAGAGAATTCATTTTTAGGATGTATGATAACACATACCATAATTTTGACAGAATTTAATTTGAAAAAGCATGAGAACCGCTGCCACAATTTTGACTGAGAATTAAATTTTGAGGAAGCATAATAACACATGCTGTAACTATGACAAAGAATTAAATTTTGAGGAGGCATGATAACACATGCCAAAATTTATACAGAAAATTAAATTTTAAGTAAGCTTGACAACACCTGCCACATAGTGTCAAAGAATTCATTTTTGAGGAAGCATAAAAACACCTGTCCTAATTTTGACAAATAATTTAATTCTGAAGGAGCATAACACATGCCAAAATTTTGACAGAGGTAGCATGATAACACATGCCACAATTTTGACAGAAAAAAGCTTTGAGGAACCATGATAACAAATCCCGTAATTTAGACAGAATTAAATTTTGAGGATGCATGATAACATGTCTGCCATAATTTATACAGAGAATTAAATTTAAAGAACACATTACACCACATGCCATAATTTTGACAGAGAATAAAATTTTGAGGAAGCATGATAACACATGCCATAATTTTGACAGAAAATAAAATTTTGAGGAAGCATGATAACACATGCCATAATTTTGACAGAGAATAAAATTTTGAGGAAGCATGATAACACATGCCATAATTTAGACAGAGAACTGAATTTTGGGAAAAGCATGATAACACATGCCATAATTTTGACAGAGAATTGAATTTTGGGAAAAGCATGATAACACATGCAATAAATTTGACAGAGATTTAAGTTTTGAGGAAGCATGATAACACATACCATAATTTTGACAGAGACTAAATTTTAAGAAAGCATGATACACATGCCATAATTTTGAGAGAATCAAATTTTGAGGAAGCATGATACACATGCCATAATTTAGACAGAGAATAAAATTTTGAGGAAGCATGACAACACATGCCATAATTTAGACAGAGAATTAAATTTTGAGGAAGCATGACAACACATGCCATAATTTAGACAGAGAACCAGATACATTAATATGCCAATCATCAATTGGGGTGATTTTACCATTTACAAACAGGGACTGCACAAATGTTTTCTGACATCATCTAAGGATGTGCCGATGTTAGTGGTGGCAATGTTAGTGGTAACAACATCAATTATGTGCTTTTAATTTATCCTTATTTATTTCCTAATTATTATTTATTACTCCCCCAAGTCAGAATATCGAGGCTGTCCATTTGTACACTGGTGGAAATGAACAGCAACTCTCAACTCATAACATGGGAGAAAGTTTTTTTTTTTTAATTTTATCGTTTTATGCAATAAGCTTTTCTTGGAGATATTTATATTGAAATATTATCAATTGAACGTCAAAAGTTTTTATTTTATTTCAATGTGATGGGATGTCATTTTGATTGACAGGAGTTATGAGTGGAGGAAGGAATTATTGGTAAAGGAAGGAAATCAGGAGACGAGGAATATAGGAACAGGAAGAATGTCAGAAGGACTCGCATATTACTGCCGAAAGCATTTGTACCAATCAGAAAGCGTTTTTTTTTAATTAAGAAAATTGTAAAGCCACAAACAAACTATTTTTGTGAGGTTGAGCCAAACAAAGACTTTTCGATGTCAATATTTGCCAAAAGATACAATTTTCGTTGTTTTTAGCCAGAAGAAAAGTTTTTTGTTGTAAAGCCAAAAACAAACTAGTTTTGCAAAGTTGTGCCAACCAAATAATCTGTCTGCATCATTGCCAAAAAATTAATTTTCATTGGAGAGTTCAGCCAAAAGAAAATTGTAAAGCCAAAACAATCTCTTTTTGAGAAGTAGTGCCAAACAATAACTTTTCGATTTGCATGTTTGCAATAGGAATCAATTTTCATTGAATTTAACCAAAAGAATATAGTTTCATTGAATTTAGCCAAAAGAAACTTTTTTGTTGTAAACCCAAAAATAAAGTAGTTTTGCAAAGTTGTGCCAAACAAGTATTCTCTGTGCATATTGCCAAAAGATAAATTTTCAATGGAGAGTTCAGCCAAAAGAAAATTTTAAAGCCAAAAACGAACTATTTTCGTGAGGTTGAGCCAAACAAATACTTTTCGATGTGGATATTTGCCAAAAGATACAATTTTCATTGAATTTAGCCAAAAAAAAACAATTTTCATTGAATTTA
>JARWCS010349922.1:0-11113 GCA_034783895.1 Geukensia demissa
CAGGGACCACTACTAAGTGCATTACTTTTCAAGGCCTTTCCGTATTTTCAATATTTTAGAATTTTAGCAAATGCAGCGAATTCCTGTAAAACATTGTTTGATAAATTTCATGTCAGACAAGTCTGACAACTGGGCTGGTGAATATCCTCGGGGATCAATGTTCCAAAAGTACGAGTCCTTTCCAATACAGATAAAAAAAGTAATGTATTGAGACTCTAATCAATAACAATACTTTGGACCACAGAAATGAATTGAAGTGTTTACCTTTAACAGTCAGGATTTCTACCATATATGGAATGAGGTCATGAAAGGTCAAATGGCCCTAAAACTCTTCTCATTTGTCTGGGTAAAAATCAGAGCATGGAATTTAAAGATATTGCAAATTTTAATGTAATTCCATAGTCTCATCAATTTTCTATGCTCAGATTTTTACCCGCAACCAAATGAACTTTTCATAACTTAAACAATAGAATTCAACATTATTGCAAAATATATGAAATTCTATTGAAACATAGTTAAATAAACCTAATTGATGCTTAGAATATGTCTAAAAATTAAAATTTGAAGTATCTTACTTTTCCATTTTTGGAAGTGTTGTTGACTGTTTAATAATGATTTAATATTAGATGCATCAAATCAAACTGCTAGAACTTTATAAGAAAAAAAATAGTGTTTACACGTAACTGAATCAGTTTCATAGAACATATCAATTTTGAGTTTTCCTTAAAACACAAAAACTAATTAGTGATTGCATGGTTTTTTTACCTGACTTCATTAATTTCATATTTTGAATTAAGGTGTTATTCGGAACAAAATGGATGAAATTTCCTAAATTACATTTTGTTTCATTTGGGACACGTATCGTATGTCCTAAAGAAGATATATCGATTTTATCAGCTATCAATTGCTAAATGCTACATATAGTCGATCAATTTGATAACATCTGAAACATTTGGTATCGTAAATAGCACAGGTATACGATTGAAAGAAAGTAATTTGGAATATGCCAGAAAGAGTACTTTTATCACAGAACACGGTAAGGTTTTTTACTACTGTTAAAGGTTTTAAAGATACCAAATTCCCTGTTAAGTACAAATAAAAAAGGTGGTCCTTTGCACCAAGCGAAAATTTGCTTTGTAATAGTTAGAAGGTACGAAAATCAACATGATTAGCATTATAAGATACAATATGTGGTACCAGAAAACTAGAAAACTGTTTACAGTGACTATGAATCACTCTTCGATAATTAAATCACGGTAATACAATCATTATTAAGCGTGTTTTGCCCGACAGTTGTTTACACGACTACAATCACCGATTTGTTTCTGTATGCGATAATAAGCTGTAACCAGAGACTCACTTAAGCATTTATCGCTCACTTGACAGACTCCTCACTGATCCTTGCTGTGAAGAAATGTTCTGCAAATTTAGGGTAAAGGACTATTAAATCAGTGGTTTCATATAAAAAGATTCTAATGTTCTATTCTATTTTATAACAAGTTAGGCTATGGTAGCCTACTTAATTGAAAGGCAGGGTTGATGAACATTATTTTAGAAGATCATTATATTAAAATTTCACACAGGGTCTAAGCTAAACAAAGTCAATTGTAACTGTAACTTTGTTGGAGGCTATGATTGCCGTACATATTTCTGGGGTAAGACCATCTAAGGACGATTCCACCAACTTTTGGTAACAATTGACCCAGTTGTTACAAACAAGATGATATATGTACATGTATTTTTAATTTTAAATATACTGCTCCCTTTTCTCTATTTGTAATAATAGCACCACCAAAGGACCATTACACTAAAGTTTGGTTGCAACTGGCAGAGTAGCTTCGGAGGACAAGATAATTTTCAAGTGAATTTCCTATATGGTCCTTTGCTAAACTAAGTTCGGCTGGCGGCCATCTTGGTTGGTTGGTAGGAACGCCGGACACAATTTTTTGTAGAAGACATCGAAGGACCATTCCATGAAAGTTTGGCTCAGTATTTTCAAAAGATTTTTTAAGTATACCACCCAACCTTTTCTACTTTGAGTAACAGTGGAAAATAAAAGGAGATGCCAGACACAAAATTGGAAGGAACACCCACGGACCATTACACCAGAGTTTGGTCCAAATTGGTTGAGAGGTTTCAGGGGCGAAGATTGTTTTTGTAATTGATGACAGACGGACGGACGAATGGACGCAAAGTGATTGGAAGAGCTCACATGGCCTTTCAGGTCTGGTGAGCTAAAAATGTTTCAAAATTAAAATTTGAACTTCTGTTTTAAAAACTCACTCAGGTTTTTGTAGGGTTCGTGTTACTCCAGCCTTAGTTTTCAGTGCAGTGTTGTGTGTTCTATGTTTGTCTTCCATTTCTTTTTGTTTGCCATGGTCTTTTCTGTCTTTCGACTTAACGATTTCTGTCTGCCACTTTGGTATCTTCGAATTCCTTTTAAATGGATGAACCTCTTTCCATGTCACAGACAGTTATTCTATGAGCAATAAAAACGGGCCCCAGAGTTACTGTGGAACTAGCCATTCCATAGGTGGCGTGTATTAAATGAGGATTCTAAAAAAGTCCAAAGATATGTAAGAATGTCTCAAATCAAGGTACCCTTCCTCTTGTAATAGCAGCAAAACATTTGAGTTTTCCATTCTGTAAACTACTATTCCACATTAAAAATTCAAAGAAAAGTTAAGAGCTTTAGCTACCTCTGTTTTGTTAAAAACGGTGACAAACGCAGATACAAATATTTGGTCCTAGGAAGGGAAAATCTTATTTTATTATTAACCACTCTGAATCCAACAAAAATACTCTGAAGATGACATTTGCAGAATGCTAGATTTCTTGATTGACAACATTTTTGTAATGATTGGCAGACTGTTTTTCAACTTTCAGCTTTCCAATGGGAATCAACTGTGCACCACTTCTCGCCGATTCATTCCTTTATTCGTATGAAGCTGACTTCGTACAGAGCATTCTGCACAGAAAAGAATCCTCAATGGCTTAATCTTTTGTTAGTGTTCCGTTATATAGATGATGACCTTTCACTAAATAACTCTGAATTTGGTGACTATGTTGACCGCATCTATCCACTTGAACTTGAAATCAAATCTGCTTCACACCTAGAAATACATCTTGAAATTGATATTAAAGGCGGGTTAACAACCAAACTTTGCGACAAGAGCGATCACTTTGATTTTCCCATTGTAAACTTTCCGTTCATTTCTAGCATGTAAAAATTCGTTTTCGTCTGAGGTTATCATGTCATGAATCTCTCAGCACAAGCTTTACATTCGACGGTGTCGTATCTTCAATATAAATTGCAAACGTACAGTTGCCAGAATTTGAAAAACTAATCCACAAATGCTTGTGAGTATTTAGTTGTTCTAGTTTTAGTTTTAAAAGCATTTGGATTTCCTCCAAATGTTGAAATTTTTTACTTATCGGTCACGCGATTTAGACGGATGGACTAATTGGAATAAGTGATAGAGATTTTCATCTTTAAAGTGAAAAAATATATACAGTACATGTTAGTTCCTTAAGATATCCAGTGTAGAATGTTTAGAAATGGGCTAGAGTTTTTTTTTTAAGTATCGATGGGAGTATGCGAAAAAAATGACACCGCTGTCCTAATATCTTTCGGAAAAAAAGAATATAATTCCTTTTTGTTCACTTGACAAGTGTAATTATCGTCCTACACAGCAAATTAATGCTCTCAGCCGGGCGGTCTCTTGAAAAGTATTACAGTTTTAAATTGTCCATTAAAAGTAAAAAAAGAACGATAACAATCTAACTTTATTTTGCAGAATGTTTGCATGAACTCACCTTGCCATAAAGGCAATCTAAGCTAAGCTATCACTTGGTGTCCGTCCTTCCGAAATTAAACTTTAATTTTCTACTCTGAGATAGCTAAGTTAACATGGGAACTTATGGAAAATACATATTTTGCTTAAGTTTATCCAAATTGGCCAAAGAGAGATTGCTCTAACTTGTATGTATCTTTTTGAGTAAACATTTCCGTATATGTATGTCATTTATCTCAAAAACTGTAAAAGGTAGAGAGAAACTGTACAGTAGAAATGATTGGCAAGACAAGATGTACAAATTCCTCAGCAAAGAGACTTCATATGGCAGATATTTCTCTTAAATTATATATTCATTTATGGATATAATGCGAAATCTACAATGAAAAACGAATGTTAATATCAAAAATAATTAACAACACAAGACTTATGATCCAGAAAGCATGGCTGAAATTTTTTATAAAACTCTTTATGGGAGTTTAGCGTTTGAGCGTTAATTCTTACGCACTATGTTTTAAAACTTGTAGGTATTCTATATATGTACTTACACTAAACATGGTTATGTTTTTCAGTACAGGTACAGGTACAGGTACAGGTACTGAGGACCCTCTGGTTTTAGCGGCTTACAAGAATTAATTCAAATAAGTTGCCAAAGCTTGTGTCCAATCCCTTTTCTTAAAAATGCAACTAAATTTGAGTTACCTTAACATCGTCAATGAACACTCGGCATAGCACAGAGCAGAGCAAAGGACGTCCTAAACACCATTATTGGTAAACAATGGACTTGAAACATGGATTGAAAAAAGACCTGTGACCGATATTCTATAACCGCCGTCGTCAGACAATATTTTCAACCTATTTTTAAGTGGTTATGATATGAATTAACATTTACAGAGAATCCTTTGATACACCTTTCTTATTAGAAATTATTATTGCTGTGACTTAGCTATATTTTATAAATGTATAACGATATTTTTTTAACCTGGGCGTTCTCGATATCAAACCATTATTAATCATTGATTCGGACACAGATATAACTTTAACATCGAGAATGTTCTTTTGGTCAGGTTTTCTCCATAGGTTTAGCCTAGTACCATTCAGAAATGTCCGTTTTTAGTTCACACAAAAATTTTGATACATCTTTTTTTAACATTTTTATTGTTTACAACTATTGCAATAAAAAATATTAAAAAAACACTTATAGTAAAAAAAATCATAACTGCTGTCACGGCCAAAAGTTTTTGAACGGGGCTTACACAGAAGCTTAGCTTAAACATAATTGTTTCAACATAGCTTGCATTTTCATTATTTAAAAAAAACACTTATAGTAAAAAAAATCAAAACTGCTGTCACGTCCAAGAGTTTTCGAACGGGGCTTACATACAAGCTTAGCTTTTAAACATAATTGCTTCAACATATGCGTGCATGTTAACTATTTACTGACAAAAAAAAAAATAATTTTGGAACTGAATAATATGGCGTATTAGACGGTCATTGATCAGTATTAGACGGTAACGTCATGGTCATGTTTTGATAAGTATTAGACGGTAACGTCATGGTCATGTATTGATCAGTTTTAGACGGTAACGTCATGGTCATGTATTGATCAGTTTTAGACGGTAACGTCATGGTCATGTATTGATCAGTATCGTCATCCACAGTTCTGTTGTAAACATAGTGTTCTTTCATCTCTGGATTAAGATCATCAGAAGGCCTACAAAACAAAACGAAATAGAATATATTTTGTTGGTTTTCTGTCCGTGTCGCCTTTTTTGTTTGTTGAAATTCTATTTAAAAGAAAGAATGTGGAATTTTTGCCAGAAAGAAACAATCCACATCATTTATGGTTTGTGTACTGGATAATTTCTCGTAAAGATGTTGCCTTTATTTTACTAGATTTCCGTGGGGCGCGAAATTATTTCTTTAAAAAATAGTTCACTGTATTTCTTTCTTTTATCAAACAGATTGTAAACAAAATTGAAAAACAACGAGAAATAAATGACATAATAGCACTGCGTACGAAGCGCTTTTCTGGATTAATCTTCGTCAGGTACGTTCGGGACCAAACATTGGAGACAGGGAATTATGTGAAGGCGCGTGGAGAGAGTAGCCTACCGTAAAACAGAAAGTTTGTGGTCAGACTGAAAATATAAGAATTAACAATGTTGTAAAGATGTAAACTGTACCTTCCAACATACAATCAAGTACCAATAATAAATAAGAGAATACAACTCAAACACGGGAAAGATTTTTACGATTTTTTCAGCACAAGAGAAAAAATCCGTAAAAATATTTAAATGAAATAACATGGAATGTATGCCGGAAAGATTGCTTGTTGGACGCGAAACAAGTTGTTAAAAATAGTCCCTTTCATTATGTCATTTTATTCTCTAAATTTCCTCTCTCTCATTTATTCTACTATTGATATTGTCCGTAAAATGTTATAAATTTAACATTTATGGAACTCAGTTTCCGTCGCATAATCAAATATTTTTCAATTCACAACTTTGTCAGTAGCACAAAAATGGCTTTCATAGATTTAATATTGATCTTTAATGTTGGCCTAAACATAATCTTTAATTCTAAACTATTTATATTTATAAATATTATAGATGTCAGATGGACAAAACGGTATAAAATTCATCCGAAACTGAATTCTGAAATAAAAGTTGAGAAGTAAAAAGTTACAATAGTATATCCATAACCTGACGAAGTTTTAATCGGTCTGAAGAGCCACTATCGCTGAAAACGCTAACAGAATAAATATATTAACTATGATCAAAAGAAAGTGTTGTTCTAAATCATTTTACTATTTCTACTTTATAATAGAAAAGAAATATATAGAGTAAGTGTCAAGTAGACTGCAATCTCCCGAGGCGGCTAAAAAAGCTTAAATGTCATCCTCTAATCCATTCATTGTGACGAAAATCAAATTGTCCTTATTAAATAACAATATGTTCAATATGTACATGTATGTGGCAAATGACAAGTCAAATTACCTTATTTATCTAAGATGTAATATAAAACGGAGCTAACCAAGTGTTTTTAAAATACTTATCAACACACCAAATCAAACAATTCGTCAAAACAGGTCAAAATTGCAGAATTATATAAGACAATATATTGCCTAAAACGAATAACTTCGTATACAGCATACATGTATATAAGCAATAAGTTTATTTGAGTTAAACAAGTTTGACGTGAAACAAATTTCGTATCACTTGCAGATGCCTGTATTATAAATACATTAAAAATCTGCAAAGAGACTACAAACAATTTCACAAAAAGAAATTTAAGGCGCATTATTTTCAGAACATGGTCAATGATTACATGTGTAACAATTTTACCAAAGATTTCGTCAATGTTAGCCGAATATATCTGCTCTTATATCTTGAACAAACACTCCTAGAAACATTCATTAAGACTAGTCTACTAACGTAAAATCGTTAAAAAATATTTGCGTGACAATGCTTCTAATATCAGAGCAATTTTCACAGTTATATATAGACCCGCCCTATCATAAAGGGCCGTTATCAACGCTAAAGGACGACACACCCTCTACCGACTGGTGACCTGTTTTGATCGAGTGGTAAAAATTTAAATCGATGAATAGTAAATGAACTTAATTGTGAATGTATATCATTGAATTTGTTTGTATACGTTCATTCAATAAAAATATGGTATACATTCCTTTAACAACTACGTTCCTTTTGCAGTTGAGTATAGAATACTTGCCTGTCGTTTACATGAATTCTGTTTTGCGTCGTCTGACCTGTAAATATAAAAATGTTCTCTTCAGCAGCTCTAGATCTTAATATGTAGATGTTGAGCGAAAAGTTATTTAAATTATCTTCTGCAAAATTTGATTCATTGTTGAAATGTTACAATTCAAGCATGTATTGCGAGTTTATATCTCGTAACAGACATTATGTGTAATAAGATCTGATATTTGTATATGCTAAATTGAGAAGTTTTTGTTATAACTTCACCCAAACTTATTGTTTTGTCGTTTGTTTTATTTTATAACAGACTATGTGTCTTAAAAATAATCAGAATTTATGTCAGTATATGTCAAGCTTGTTCTACAACAGCAAACATTATTTTTTCTTGTACACTGTTACAGGACATGTATATAGCTTAATTATGATTATTTAGCAGGTAGCATGTCAATCACAAAAGCCACTATTTTGAAAAAAATATTGATGAGCACACTATTCAGTAAAATCATCTTACCTGCATTTTGATATCGCAACATCTCAATTTGATGCCGAGGTAACTCATTCCTACAAATATAAATCTCTAATGTAAAAACTGTCTTTTCTTTAAAATAAAATGACATACTTAATCAATTTCAATGAAGCAACAACGAGTGTTTTTTATTTGATACGCTACTGCATGGAATGTGCTTTTGACCCGAATGCTACTGAGCCAGGTTGACCGGTACGAAATACTATTTTAATAAATGATAATTGCTATCTTCCAAATGTCGTGATTACAAATCTTTTCTTTAGCGGTTGTAACTCACATCGATTATGACTTACAGGAGCGGCCTCGCGAAAGTTATATGCGAGGCTGGCAATTTGGTAGCAACAATAGCTAGCTAGTTTTCAATTTGCCAGCCTCCGTTGAACGCTCGTCAGCCTTTTTGACAGCCAAAAGCTTTCAACGATATGAACCCTATTATTTTTTACCATTATAAAAATTATTTTTTATATCTTTATTATTAATATTGCAATTAAGTTATATTATTTTCATGACCTCTGAAAAAGAATTATAATTAATAAATGTCAATGAAAATGATAAAAAGATCAATTAGAATGACAAATATGTTTATCAATAATAATAATAATTATAATAATAGATTATTTGTATTATTATTGTAATCTCTATTATCATTCATAAGTCGTGAATTATTTACGACCATACATGTCAAAGCTCGTTATCAATCGATATTTTTTCTAAAATTTTCATGTATTGATGAAGCCATATCGTTATAAGCATCACACCTATTCATTTTCTGGTATATTCTCAAAATTTACTGACCTAAACTTTAGAAATATATGTACCGTCACGTAGTAATTTTCGTTAATATTTTTCTGGTGTGTGCCCCTGGCAGACGATCATTTTGTAGGAACGCATTTCGTGCCCTTTGTGAGATCTTTGATTACATTAAACTGACCGAAAATGATTTTTATTTCATGATGCCTCTCGATTTTGTGAAGTAATTGTATTTTTATTGTTTTATTATCAATTATTTTCTCTGTTGTTGATCATGTAGAAAGAAGAAGACGTGATATACCAAATAATGATGTTACACACATAGTCGTGCTAAGTATACCCCACTAGCTTTGAATTCAAATATCATAAAAATTAGTTAAAATATATGTCCTATCTTTTGAAAGCTACATCCTAATTTTCAAATCAATCCTTGCAGCAAGAGAGATTTTGTCACGAAAATTTGCCATATTATTCCCAAACGAAGACTTGGCAAATTTTATAAAACGTTAATACCAAAATACCGCCTACCAAAATAACTTTAAAATATAAGCCTCATCTATAGAAAGATAATTTATATTTTTAACATTAATCCATTCACTGAGCACGAAGAAAAGCCAAATCTCATGAGACAGGAAGTTGATATTTAGCAGCAACTTTAATGGCTTACAACATATGCCTCATGCATTTAATAACACAAATAATTTTTTTAAAGCAATCTAGACCGCCTTTGTTGGTTAATGGTAAGCACGCATGCCTCGAGTGCGGAAGGTCGTACGTTCAATCCCTTGCTTGGTCAAACTAAAGCGATTAAATTTGGTATTTGCTGCTTCGCCGCTTAGCACGCAGCATGATCTGCCCAGAATCAGGATAATGTGTCTAAGGTAAAGTTGGACGTTGCTTTATTGAGCTAGCACGTTAAAAATGTGGCTCAGGCTATCGATCAAGTACACAGCAGGTTTCAATCTCGATTACATATCATTAATATACAAATGTATATTTAATAATAAAATAAACTGTTAAGACCAACATCATATAAAACATATCAAATATTTACATATAAAACGAGCTTTTAAGAATAGGTTGCTAAAGTGTAAAAACGACTTAAATATCACAGTTTATATCAGTCAAAAAAGTAAAATAATATTACAACAAATGATAAATAAAGATAAGAATTCATGTTTGATGACAATTGTTTAAATGTAGTTTTAGAAACATAAAAAATTATTTTGAATTACTTGTTAAAGTAGTGTCCCTGACTGGTACAGGTTGAGGCAAAAACATAGGGAAACTATAGAAAACCAAAAATGTTGAAGAAAATCACAAACTTTACTCAGCAAAACACTTCTATAATATCAGACCCTCCTAAAATTTCCCAAAACTAGAAGTATCCCTACCCCTCCTCCAAAAAAGTCACAGCACTGAACCACAAGACCCCAGCCAGCCCTTAATTCCCCCTATTATATCACATCAATGAAATTCTTAGGAAATGTGAGGGAAATATACAATTGATAGACAGCCATTAAAACTTCCTGCTTAGACTTAAACTTCCTTATAATTTTAATGTTGACTTATTTATATCAAATTACCCAAAGGTTGAACAAGATTATAATCAGATATTTAAATCCTATTTTAAGCGGAGATCTTTCTTAACATTTCAAACTATCAGTCTCATATCCCAATAAGATAAACAAGTTCGGGTGACAAAGATATTGTTATGAAAAATTACATTCTCTTTTATTGTGATAAAGTTAATACTATATTTGTATAATATTTTATATACAAAAATAAGAGATGTGGGTTATTGTCCATGAGACAACCATGCACCAGATTCCATTTATGGCCTTCAGTAATGAACTGGAGCCCATACCATAATGGAAGATGAAAAAATGTCCCAAAAATACATTATGTGAAACTGATCATAAAACAAGACAATCGAACTAATCTATTGAAAAAATGGTGAATGAATATCAATAATTGACTATTTAAACAACAACCCCTGGACTACCGATTCATCTACCCAAAATTAACACCTTCTATCAATGTTGTCTTCATCTCTGTCACAACAGTAGATGGACATTAAATTTTAGCCTACTTATGTATTGATACTTTTGTTGTATCATATATTAGTTTTAATTGTATTTGTTGTTGGTTTTCGGTATCGATCTCAAGTGTTAAATCCATTTCAACTGATTTTTATCATGTCTTTTCATTGCTGTTTTGTCACACCACCATCCCAGCTTAGGGGGAGGGTTGAGCGCTCACAAACTGGTTTAACCCCGCCACATACATAATGTGCCTGTCCCAAGCCAGGAACCTGTTGT
>JARWCS010349932.1:0-11113 GCA_034783895.1 Geukensia demissa
GGACGCCCCTTAAGCAGGGGTTCTACCTGCAGGCGGAGAAACTGAACGGCCTATTTCTATACCCCGGCCGCCCTCGGGGTATAATATTGCAAAATGCAACTCAAATATATACACTGTTTCTTTATAAAATATTTTAATGGACTCAAATGATTTTTGTTAAAAGGTATACTGTCTCATGATGCTAGAGGGATATTTACTCTGTTGTCTTAACAAATACAATGTTCTTGCATTTGTACATGAACATACTGAAAATTCCAAAGATTAGTTAAATTTTGGGTTCTTTGATATCTAATATTAAATCTAAAAAAGATATTTAGAACTTAACATGAACATAGCTGTAGGACACAATGTGTAGATACAGTGTATGCATATAGGAAGGAAATTAATCTGAGGACAGACCATCCATGGGAGAGCAGGGGTATCTTTTGTGAGTTTTTACTCACAGTATGTCTTGTTCTCTTGCTGAGTCTGGGACAACTGTCCCCTCCCCTGACAACTGCCCCCAAGGAAAACTTTCACAAAGAATAACACCCACTAAGATATGGCTGAAATATTACTGATGTGGTGTTAAACGCAATTAATTTGGCCTTTGAACATATTTGTATGTTAGGCGAGGATTATATCTTTCTGGCATTGCCGCATATATTGTAAGGTTCATCTGAAGGAATTGTTAAAAATGGCTACTAAATTGGGTCTTGTTTTATACTGAGTAAAGTAATAACTGTTTAGCTTCTGTAATTTTAATTGATAGCTGCACCTGGGTATAGTATATTTAAAATCATTTTGACTGTTAAATAAAAATATTTCTGTACCTTATATGTGTGTTTTCTTTTTTCTTAAGTATCCAAATACATGTAAACAAGTTAGACCACAAGATTTTCATGACATTTCCCCGCATTTACTTTTGCAATTTTGTTACCTGTAAGTACATATAAACAAACACAAACAAAAGATGCCCTTAAGGTGAAAAGTGGACGATCTCAATGTAATACAGAAAAAATACTGGACTTCAGCTTTTTTCCACTCTTCTCAAAAGCCCAAAAAATAGAGCAAAAACCACATAATTTTAAATTTAATTTCTCAGAAAAATGAATAGTAAAATAGTAAATCTAGGCAGCTTTCAGTAAAAACAAGCAATATAGTACCATCTTTTTTGTACTCGGTATAAAAACTACCGCCTGGTTTAGGTGTTCATTTCAGCAAAGTTTATGATGAACCTTAAATATTAAACAATATTCAATCAACAAAGACTGATATAAAAAACATAAGATCTAGATAACTTGAACATGTACAGAAACAGAATAATGTTGGGTTAAGCTAGTTTTTCTGTTGTTCAAACATAACTCTTACAAGTAATATTTCATTAACTATTCATGATTTCATGAGATCTTAGACTATAATGGACTTGGACTATAACAGAATGACAGACTCAGACCATCACAGACTTGGACCATTACAAAATCAGACAATAGATATTATTTATGTACATGTATACCATTGATGTATAGGTATGTTTGTGTATATATTTGTCTTTTTTGTTTTTTTCATATCCAATAAATGTACTAGATTGATGTTTAGTTGACTGCATGGGACAAACGTCAAACTGCAGACCACACTGTTTACTGGATACTTTTCTAGAACACACAACACATTTTTTCTCTCTTCTAACATGTCTAAGAGCACTCAGACTGATATTTGGTGGCATTTTTAATTTTTACAATTTTTTAGTTAAATACATGTACTAATTTAGTTTTAAAGGATTTGATGATAGTTATCTTAGACTGTTAGAAAGCATTTCATTGATGCATATAAATTAGCAGGGTTATTTAATCTGATCTAGCTGTATGTACTTTAGAGGAGTAAAAATTAAAAGTAACATATAAAAGAAATAACCAATTAAAGTTCAAAAAGTTCAAAGTTTTTTACTAATCCAATTATTGGCCAAAGTGGGCATTACAATTATGTTATGTGCAATAAAAATAATCAAAATCATAATATTGACAAAATATAAGAACAAATATGTAACATAATAAATGGTATGATTATGATTACTAATACCTTTACTATGCCATACGCAAAGTTCAGCTCCAACACCACCTAAAGTGAGGTAAATCCTATTGAAAAGTGGTGGTTTTTGACTGGGCTAATACCGGTATGAAAACAGAAGAAACATTAGACAAAATAGCATTTACATCTAACAAGATAAATGATTTAGGTAAAAAAAACATAACCCACTCCATCAAATTAAATGGTTGGTCCCTTAAGTAAAAACATGTTTCCACTCATGTATTTTTTGAGTTTTTTGTCCGCTATCATAGTTATTTGATGCCTTTGCAGGAAAGATAGAAAACCAAAAATTAAAATACTGGAACACCTCTGATGAAAGCAAGGTACATGTGTAATGGGAATGCTTCCCTTGGTAGATGTATAGCCAGCCTTTATATGCTGAGCTGGGGAGTTAACTCTTTGGCTCATTGGGTTAGAGCGCTATCATGCAGTTCAACGGGGATTCAATTCTCAGTGGTAGCAGTCAGGATTTGTTATATCAATAATGCTCTCCTTTTACATTTGAGTTGTCACCCAACGGAAAAACACACGGTGGTTAGCTGTAGACTAGCCAGGGTTTGTTGATGGTTAGAGTCTTAATGGTTGATGACTCTTGGGGTTAGGGAAGTTTCATTGGATTGCTCCCCTTGGTAGATATATAGCCAGCCTAATCAGCTGAGCTTTGGAGTTTCTTTGGCTTATTGGGTTAGACTATTATGCAGATTATTTGGGTTCAATTCCGAATGATGGAGGTCATAATTTTTTTATGTCAATAATGCTGTACAGTTACACACATATACATAACATTATGCAATAGCTTAAAAACATGATTTTTCATTTTGGTATGAAAATCAAGGTACAAAATTACCATGGAACAAATTGGAAGGTACACACTGTATGTGTAGAAAATTATCAAATGTTAGTGGTGCAGTATGGTCCTGATATGCTTGTAGATTGAATAGGCTTCAGTTCAGGTTTTATACATGTTAAATGACTAATTTAGTAAATCTTGTAATAATATGTTCTGTGATTATTATAAACTCTTTATATATTATTATCCAATGAAATATTAGAATTGATGTATCATGATCAAGCTTTAAGTTTAACTAATCATCATCCTACATTAGACTATGCACTGAAATGCTTATGAAAAGACACCTTGCGGTGCACTAGCCATGGACTAGTGCCTGTTTTCACCAATTAGTGCACAGAAATCAATAGTGATGTCACATTCAAGAACTAGTGCATGTATGTTATCAGATATGTCATTGTCATGGAACTAGTGCACACACGTGGCGTACAGCTCAATTTTCGTCATTTTGTATAATATTCACTATTCTGTAAAAAAAAGAAAGGCAAAATATTTGTTTCCTCAGTTAACGAGGAAATTGTAATTTTAATTCTTCAATGCTGAACTATTTTTTTTTAAATCCTTATGGTAAACTCATCCATCTTTAGGTAAATAAAGGAAATACAACACAGAAAACAGAGACACATCTTTATATACATGTAGTGACCAGAAAAGTGTGGGACCTATAAACGATATTTTAAAACTGTCAAGATAGATTAACACTGGAACACAGTGCACCAAGAAATAGTTTTTAACATATTTTTTTAATAAACAGCTTTGTTCTAAGTTATAAGTCCTGTATTTAAGTCTGTGTAATAAAAATACTTAAATAATTGCATGTTTGGTCATCAGCAGTATCAATTGTCCCACGAGAACACTGATGACCAGGGCGGCTAAACTAGTCAACCCCTCGGGACAATATATCTTGCTAATGATCTCACGTACAGTTATTAAGTACATATTATTTTCGTATGAAATGTTGTATATTCCATTTAAAAATGAACTGTGCAGTATAGAGTTCAAAATTAACTTCTAAAGTTGTACAAACATAGACATTCATATTTGATATTATCTGATTATAGGATATAAACAATGGAGGGTGGAGGATCGGATATCAGAGACATATTAGAACTTGACCAGGGAAATAAGTTTATGACTAAAGATGCATTGATGAATGATAACAAGGTAAAAACAAAAACATTCCTCTTGATCTGATAACATCATTTGTGACAGTGTCAACTTCTGTAGTGGTATCAGACCAAATCTCGCCAAGTACCCATTCTCACCATTAAGCATTTTTGTACAGGACCAAATGACTGAATTTTGAAATTAAAACTTGAAAATTAAAATTGGACACCAAACTCCCATTTTGAATACAAAGATAAGCTTTATCTATCTTTGAATTCTATGTAAAAGCCATGATAGCGAGAAATGGTGGTTGGTGAGATCTGGTTGGATGCCAGTAGCGTTGAAGAATGACATTAGCCAGGATCTATCTTTATTTGCTCATGATATTTTAATATTTGTTATGTGGAATTTTTAATGATTGAAATTTCCACTTTCTAACATGTCTAATGGAAAAGAAGAGAAATATAATAACATTTGTTCACTCAAATCAATTCCTTGTAATGATATTAGTGCTTTATGCAGTAAAGAAAACTGTAATCTCATTGCATTTGCAGAAGAAACCAACAAGAAAATCAGATGTTTCTTTTAAAAGGCCAGAGGGTATGCACAGAGAACTATGGGGATTACTATGGACAGACAATAAGTAAGAATTTATGTAGTCCATTTGAGTCAGTCCAGCCTACATATTCATTACATTTTGAAACATTTTGATTGTACAAGACCATGTGTGGTTCAGCTGTAGTTTTTTATTTAACTTTGTTATGTAGAGAATCTAAATTTTTATTTTTTTAAAATCATACAAATTTATTTAGACATTTGTAGGACAGGCATGCTGGATACAAAAATGTATCTGTAGTTTTATCATTTGATGAACACACTTGTTTCATTCTGTAAATGATAATTAATTTCAAAAGTAATTTGGACAACGTGAAATTTATCACAAGTTTTAAACAGCTGTAAATATGAAATTGGTGCATTTTTTTTTTAGAGATGCCCCACCGCTGATCCCTACAGATACCAATCAAGGATATAAACAGATGAAAGCCAAGATTGGGATTAGTAAAGTCAGACCCTGGAAATGGATGCCTTTCACTAATCCTGCTAGGAAGGTTTATCAATCATATTCTTCTGTCCAAAAAAAACAAAAAAAAAAACAAAACAAGAAACATTTTGTATTTATTTACTCAATGTTTGTAAATTAATAAAAATGTAAATTGACAATCAGCAATATAAGGTTCTAATAGATTTTGTCAGAAGATAAGCTTAAATAGCTAAAAATATTAAATTTTTATATAAATTTTCAGGAGGAAAAAATACTGGTGATATTTCAAGGAAAATATAACATTTTGTACTGAAAATACTTCACAGGGATATAAAAATTTTATATTATCATTGAAGAAGCATGTTTGTTATTTGAGACTTAAGATTTCATGTGTATTTAATCCACATTTATTTTGGCACCTGGCTCTAACCATGAGACTTCTTAGTGTGACCACACTTGTTTTCTTGATTGACAGGATGGTGCGGTATTTCATCATTGGAGAAGAGCAGCCGATGAAGGTAAAGACTATCCATTTGCCAGGTTTAATAAGGTATGCTATATTTAAAAAACAACCCCCAACAATGTTTGAGTTGTATTCAGCAAAAAGTCAATTTCAAAATACTCTACTGAACACCTAAGACTTCTTTTGTTTCTTGAAAAGCCTTTATCATTCATATTACAATTAAATATTTTCATTCCTGAAAAAGAATTTTTATCAAATGTTTTTTCCTCTAAGTTAGGTGACATTTAGTGAATTTGTGACAGTGAGACTTATAAGTAATTTTTGTCATTCTTAAAGTCAATTAAAGGTTCTTATTTGTTGTTATTAGGCTGTAGAAATACCTACCTACTCAGATCTAGAATACCAACAACATCTCCATGACGACAACTGGACCAGACAGGAAACAGATCACTTGTTTGAACTTTGTAAACGATTTGACCTCCGCTTTGTGATCATGCACGATCGATGGGATAGAGAGAAATATTCCAATAGAAGTGTGGAAGATTTGAAGGAAAGATATTATGGAATATGTAATATTTTAACAAAGGTATAAATTAGCTAGAAAATTAAATTTATGTAATATTGTTAGAAAACTTCAAAAGGGAGTGCAATAAGCTCAAAAAATGTTTTGACCTGTATGCAGTGGCTTTCT
Source organism: Geukensia demissa (assembly GCA_034783895.1). Lineage (NCBI taxonomy): Eukaryota > Metazoa > Mollusca > Bivalvia > Mytilida > Mytilidae > Geukensia > Geukensia demissa. Next base: position 6,221 of record JARWCS010349932.1, read on the forward strand.
ATAAGGGGTGTTCCTGGTTGTGAGAGATGTTTAATAGTTAAATATTTTTTCACATATTTTTATCATAAAATTGTTAGGCTTTTAATGCATTTTGTTTTACACATGTAATTTAAATAAGAGGGTTCTAAAAAGAATAAATTAATTGCAGTGAAATTTGTATATAAATATCTAACATTATATTTTTTGTATTTCCAGATATAAAAATTAAATAGCTGTCACTGATCAACATACTATCTTATTATCAATGTCAAGTAATGTTTACTTAGTAATACATCATATTATTTTAGGTGAGAGCACCACAAGGTACAGAACCAAAGATCTGGGCATTTGATGCTGAACATGAAAGAAAAAGAAAATTACAGCTTACTAAATTATTTGAGAGAACACAGGAAAAGGTAAGAAATGATGTTACATTTTCACTGAAGTTTTATTTTGACTTAGTTGTCTTAGTATTTCTTTTATAAAGTAAAGTACATTTATAAGTTTCCTTTATCGTATCTCTGAATTGTACAATGCACATAACTTACCTGTACAGGTCACTGTAGCCTGTCACCTATACAGCGTGAGTTCAGGCCTGACTTTGTACCACACAAAAATGTTTGTCAGTTACCTGCCCAAGGTCAGTGGTTCACTCCAGGTACTCTGGCTTCCTCTACCAGTAAAAACTGACTGCCTCTGAAATATTGTTGAAAGTGGCATTAAACCCCAATCAAACTAACTGGGCTTTAATATTTTCCAGTTATACTGAACCATTCTTATTACAGAAATAGGTTTAAAGGTTTCTGGTTATAACTTGTTCTTATTGTTGATATCACCATGGTGTTGTATTGGTTAGCATGCCTCCCTGGAATGCGGAAGATCATCAGTTCCATCCATGGCCGGGTCAAACCAAAAACATTAAAATTGGAATTTGCCGCTCCCCAAGGAATAAGAGCAAAGTACATCTCATTCAATTTTAGCTCTCATCCTGATTATGCATGAAATATTTGCCACTGGACCTTAAGCAACAATCAATTAACTTAGCCTAAATAAAACATCTTATTAAATTTTACTTTTGGCTAGTGAATTAACTAATTATTAACAAAAGTTGTAAAAAAAATCTGATGATTTATTCTATTTGTTCTGATTAACAAAAGAAACTACACAAATTTTAGCAATCAATATTTCCTAAAACAGCCATAAGACACATTAAATGAAACATTCATGAAAAACTTAAAATGTTATTCAGCTTTACAAACTGGAACTTTCATACCACATATAATTTATTAATTGAAGTTTACAGGATGTCCTCTATTTGGTCATTTTACACCTCATTATTTATTAGTTTAAGGTTACAAGATGACCTCTATATGTTCAGTTCACACCCCATATTATTTATTAGATGAAGGTTACAAGATGACCTCTATATCAATATATGTTCAATTCACAACGCATATTATTTTTGGCATGAAGGTTACAGGAGGACTTCTTTATGGTCAGTTCACACCCTATGTTACTTATTAGTTGAAGATGACAGGATGACTGATGTATATTTTGTCTTGTACTCAACATACTGCTGTGTCAGATTGACATTCAAACCATGTGCTTTTTGACATTTCTTTCAATGTTAAAAATTGATGTTTATACAAGGCATTTTCTCATTGGTCAATGAATTACAGTGAAACCTGTCTACACCAAACCCCTTTTGGACTGGATGAAATGTTCAGTTTAGACAAGTGTTCAGTTTAGGCAGGTTAAAAAACAAATGAAAACTTGTATAAAGGGACTTAAGAATCAGTCTGGTTAAGACAGGTGTTCGGTTTCACAGTTTTCTGTTTAGACAGGTTTCACTGTACACCACAAATGTCTATCTCTAGAGAAATCAATCATTTTATCTTTTTAGATCGAGGAAGAGGAACATTTGATTGCGGAGTTAAAGAAAATAGAATTGCGTAAAAAAGAACGTGAAAAGAAAACACAAGATTTACAAAAACTAATCACAGCTGCAGACAGTAATATTGACAGTCGGAAGGCAGACAAACGACAGACAAAGAAAAAGATTCATCCTCAACAGAAATTTAAAGAATTGGTAGGTTTCAGAAAAATTCTGATATATACATGTGTATAAGAAATATTTTTGTTCAGAATTTGTTGTTTTTTAACATTTTTATAGTCTTCCACAACATGCAAGTTTTCATCAGAGACACATCTTCTTATGGAGTATATTTACCTCAGTTGATATGCTACTCCAGGGCTGGTGCCAATCGTAACTATTTGGCCATTCTTGCTTAATTCTAATAAATTCTTACACATTAAGTGTAGAGATTTTGCAGAAAAAAATATTTGTGATTGGAAAATTTGTTGGATTTAAAACATATTTAAATAGGATTTATAAGAAAGGAGAGACAAAAAAAAAAAAAAAAAACTAGAAAAAAAGAAATATTCAACATGTTGCTTTAAATATATATTAATTTGGAGTACATAAAAATCCAACTACAGTATTATATTTTCAAATTCAGTGTTATCATGTACATAAATTCAGTATTTACAGAAAAAAATATTTGCGATTTGAACAGTTGTTGGATTTAAAACATATTTAAATAGGATTTATAAGAAATGAGACATAAATAGAAAGTAAAATTTGATAATTACAGGTAAATCCAGAACAGTCAGGCATAAAGTTTGCAGATTTTAAAGCATCAGGTGTTTCCCTCAGAAGTCAAAGAGTAAGTTTTACATTAGAAATTTATAAAATTTGATATTACATGAATTATGATTGTTAAAACCTCTTATTACTTTCCTTATTTCAGTGTATTTTGTTTTTTAGCTCAAGTATCATTTGAGCTATTGTCATTACTGTGTCGGTCTTCCATTCTCATTTATTTAAGAATCTTCACCTCTAAAACTGTGGATCCGATTGGAATCAAAATTAAGTATAATGGTCCTCAGGTGGTCTCTTATCTGAATTATATGTGGCATGTCCACTGACCAACCAAGAGGGCTGTCAGAGCAGAACTTAGTTTAACATGGGACCCTATGGGAAATTTTTTGGAAAATCTTTTGGCTTGAATTTGCTTAGCCAATTGAACGACTAACTCTAGTAGGTAGTTCCTTAGAAGGTCTTCTTCCAAAAATGTCAGCCATCCCAACAGATCAACCAAGATTGCACCCACCACAACTTAGTTTAACATTAGACGCTATGGGAAATCCACATAAAATATTCTTGTCTGAAAATGCTGACCCAGTGGGCCACCCATTTCAACAGATGGATGAATCCTATCCCTAAGTGTTTAAGATATGATATATGATAAGAGTTATTTAAATCACATTAGTCACAGATTAAGGAGGCATCTTTGTGAAATATATAGTTTAAATATAACTTTCCTTGCACAAAAGTTTTCTGTTCCAGATATATATTTCTCTGTCCACAAAAGTATTCTATATGTAGTCTTCAGTTGACAAAAGTAATCTAGATGTAGTCCACAGTTAACCAAAATAAAAGTTGAAGGCTGTAATGAGACCTGCAGAAGTTTAAATTTGACTGTCAGTTGGTGGATGGCTGTCTCATGAACAACTAGAGAAAGTCCCCAGTTAACATGTATTCTATATCATGTATGTGTAGTTCTTGTGAACAAAACCAATTGAAATGCAGTCCTTAGTGAACAAAAGTTATCTATGTAGTCCCCAGTTGGCAAAAGTATTCTACATGTAGTCCTAAATTGACCAAAGTAATCTAGATGTAGTTCCCAGTTGACAAAAGTATTCTACATGTAGTTCTAAATTGACAAAAGTAATCTGTATGTAGTCCTCAGTTGACAAATCTAAATATAGACCTTATTGACAAAAGTATTCAACTTGTAGACCTTAGTTTACAAAAGTATTTTAGATGTATACCTCCATTAACAAAAGTATTCTATATGTAGTCCTCAGATGAGAACTTTATTAACAAATCAATTATTTATGATCAGATGAAATTACCAGCATCAATAGGACAGAAAAAAATGAAAGCCATAGAACAGGTGTTAGAAGAATTAGGCATAGGTAAGGTTATGATAGGAAAATGATGAAAGCCATACATGAAGAACAGGTGGTAGATGAATTAGGCATAAGTACTGTAATCAGCCATATAGTCCACATTTGAGTATCATCCACACCCCATTTTTTGCTCCAAATCCAGTGAAAAAACCTAGTTTTGGTATATAACATCAATGTGCTTTTGGCCAATTCAAAGTTTGATACTATCAAGAAGAACTTTTAGATATTTGAGAATTTGCTAACAAATGAAACTCGAAGTGTTGGATAATTCCCAGTAATTTAATGACAGCCATAATTTTTTTTAGAAAATTTAAATTGTATCTTCATCACTGTTATATTAATAAAAATATTTCAATATCAAAAGTCTGCTATTAAAATAAATAAAATGTCCCTAATTAAGATAAATTACTGTCTGTAAACCTTACTCTATGGAATTGCTTTTTGGATATTTCAAACCTGTAGCTGAGGAATATTTAACTAATTTTTTGTCAAGAAGTAGAACCCAGTGAGTCATTCAATAAAATATTAAAATAAAAGTACTCCACTCACCAGATACTTTTCAGGCACATACAAAATGTTTTAGGTGGGTAATTTCCCTTTGTAATTTTTTTGTCTTCTAAAATACTCAATATATTTTCCTTTACAGGCATTCTACAAGACTTTTTGCAAAACCCAGCAAGAGAGTTATCTCCCTTTTACAATGTAAATCCCATAGAGACTTTTTTCTTGCTCCAGGTACATTTACTATTGAAAAAATTATAAAAACCAAATAGTTTTTGTTAAGACTCACAAAGATACATCAATTTGCAAAATTTTATTGAGATTAAAAAATGATAACACCTTTTACTTTTGAAAAAGGCATTCCATGAAGTGAGGTTT
>JARWCS010349953.1:0-10000 GCA_034783895.1 Geukensia demissa
TGTTAGAGCAATGGAGATTTTATTCTGTCAAAATTATTATTTTACTAATTGATGTTCATTGTCAAGTTATGTAGTAAAATTAAAATTTGACACAGGACTCAAACATTGTCTTATATATATATTAAAAAAGGAGTGAAATTGGTCAATACTACTTGACACAAATAAAGCAAATACATACAAAGACAAAAATAAAACACAAGATATGGATAGAGATGGCTAGATAACCCAGTTTGATACAGGCAAATCATGTGGATGAGTTTAAATTGTATAGTTTTTTTGGTTATCTACAACTCCAGCAAACTTCAACCCCTTCCCTTTTATCTAACAAAAACCATCATTACCATTATTATGCCGTCAGTTAAATAAGGGTTACAATATAAAACCAGCTTTGTAAAAATAACAACAAGGTGACCACATATTAAAGATGATGCATAGTTTGAAAGTAGGCTTGAATTGTACATGCTGCTACTGTATAGCAAGCTTAGGTAGAAGTATCAGATGGTTGAAATTCGTATAATTCTCACAGGGGATATAAACTTCCATTTGTCAGCAAGTGTCTTCCTATTGCCTTTGGCATGTTCTTTGTCTTCTCTCTTGTAAACCACTTGACTTGGCTCATAAAGATATATTTTTCAGAAATCCTGTATATATGTCACAGACCACACACCAAACATCAGAGAGTAAAAGGAATCCACAAATCTAAGAGGTTTCCACAAGGCCTTCAACAAGGGTTGAATACCACTCCTTGTGATAAGCTCTATGGGTAAATTGTCCCAAATAAATAAAATCTGTATACATAAAATAATACTGCTCTTACCTTATATTATCAAAAATCTACATGTAACATAACATTTAACACAAAGACATGTCTATGACAAAACTTCCAGACTTGTGGCTGGTGCATGAGACATTTGGTGGTTTTAACTAGTTAAGACATTGGATCCCAACAAAGGACATTTTTGTCTTGCCTGCGACGTAAGTCGCTGTAGGCGAGACAGCAGTTCAAAGTCTGTCGTCGCCGGCTGCGTCCACACTTTTTGAAACTCCAAAGTTTTGTCAAATATGTATGGATATAAGTGAAACTTGTTCAGAAGCTTCCCAATGCTCCTTGAGCTCTTGTTTGATTTTTAGGTAACCCTAATTTTTTCAAAGTTTTATATTTGTGTCAAATTCTTATCGAAAATGATGAAACTTGTTGAAAAGCTTCTCTATTGCATATTGATATCATCCGGAGTTAAATTTTGAAAAAAATCGTTATTTAAATTTTTCTGCATTCTGGGGGATAATTGGACTTTTTTAAATTTCACCCATAGGAGTACTATACATTGGAATCCTGTCCTAAAGTACCTGTCCTATGAACCAATGAACGATTAAAATCAAACCTGACATGGATTTTGTTGAAATGTCTTCTAACAATCTACATTTTATGGGCCAGAGCATTAAATTGTGCTCAACTCCGTGCCTTTTGAGAGTGAATGCAATCGACTTCTAGAAAAAAGTGAACATAGGCATAGTATATTGTTGTGGGGCTTTACAAGAACATTTTAACCTTGGTGTCGATTTGTATCCAATATGGCCACACTTTAGCCACATCATTTTATTTAGAACCAAGTGTTGTTACCAAAGTGTTGAAGCCTCACGTATGGATAAAAACCAGGGAACATAACATAATAATCCTATTTTGATAAAAATACGTAAAAGAGAAACCGAGGAATCTGGCATACTAAAGGTCCAATTTAAAAACATCTATGCCAACTATAACACTAAGATTGGACCTTTCAAACAGTGCCGATGAAATTTGCTCCTCCTCTTTAGTACGCCAGATTCCTGTCGCACAACTTGCTCATTTTGGCACAAATAACGAGGTATGGACCTATCAACAAATTTCGTCAAGCCTAGTATTATCAACGGGACGTTTTGTGAATTCCCTTTAATATTCCGGATATCAATTTATTGATGTGATTTTTTTTAATGGCAGCCTTTCTCAAAATTTTGATCTACCTTCCTAGTTGCATAAGATATTTACAATTTAACGTGTACAGTTTCTTTTTCTGTATATACATGATATATGTATATATATCACTCATGCAATGATCGTTACCAAAACTGACAATTTAAACTTAAAATATACTTGAAATTATTGATCTTTTTAATTATCATATTTATTGTCAACTTGCTGATGAAAAAAGAGTGGCTTTTTGTTAAGACCTATAAAATATAGAATCGGCTATCAAACGCACTGGTTGAATTTTATACAATTAATCAAAATTTTGGAATGCCGCCGTTGAATACAATTTTTAAGATTAGGACGAAGATCGCTCCTAAAACTGGTAACAGCCTCGTCACGGTACCCATGCCTGCATCCACCCTCAACAGACAGCTAAATTGCATGTACATGTATGTCTTTGGGAATGCAGAGATCTTTAGACTATCGATCACTATCCGAAAGCGGCCGTGGCAAAATATACTTGGAAATATATTATATTAAAATTATATATTAGCACAAGTTACATCCAGCATGGGTCAATGGCTACATAAACAGACAATACATGAAATATATGAAATGAAACAGTAAAAATGTATTTCATTTGCGACAAACAAACAGACAAAATGAATTTCGAATACGGTAGACAGATCTTAAACCGGCGTTGACCTCATCTCAATTCTAATGATACAAACTGCCGAAAAAAGTTCTGGTTTCGGATTAAGGATGGATTGTAATTTACTGTAAGTTTTTGAATGGTGAGATTTCACTTTGAAAATCTCATAAGATCGTTTCTGTTTGTATTAAATAATTTTCCATTCAAAAGTTAAGTTTTAATTTACTATATAAAAATCATTTAGAGCCATCAGTAAAGCCAGAGATTTTTTCTTTAATTTTTCTGTTGAAAAGGGAGATGTGTCTATTAGACAACAGTCCAAAATGTTAAATTACAAAAATGCTGGGAGTTATATATACAGTTTTTCAAACTGTTAGAATATAGAATCGCGCATTCTAATTACGATATTTTGCCGGGCGGATAAAATCCGGAATGAGTTAGAACGAAAATCGGGGTGTTTTTTTAAATTTTTTTGCTGTAAAAACTATTTCTTAGAGCTGTTTTTTGTGATCTTTTATTGACCAATTTGTACCATTTATCCAAATAGTAGTTTTCCAACTCTTTATTATAATTTTTAGTATATAGCTTGTCTCCCTTTACTCTAAATTCTCTCCTTTCTCCCACCCCTTCTCTCCTTTCTCCCTCCCCCTCTCTCCTTTCTCCCGCCCCCTCTCTCCTTTCTCCCTGTCTCCCTTTACCCTGTCCGCCCCCACAACTATAATATAATATCTTTAAAAATTAATTTACAGTTTTGATAAAGATTTTAAGATTTAGTGATTTTAACAGCTGAAACTTCGTCTAAAAATGGAAAATCTAACAAATTAGCCGAAAAATGTCTAATTTATACTCGTTTTTGGCCATTTGAATATTTGCCGCATCTGTGTTACACGTTAGTTTTTACATATATTATGTAGTTTAATGAGCTTTATCATATATGTAAATATGTAGGTGTAACACACTTGCGGCCAATACGATTAGAGCCAAAAACTTTCCAAAAATCAACAAAAATATTAACATTTTCAACATTCTAGGAAATTTACCTAAATTGATGACGTCAGTAACAAAAGCACGTGCACTTTAATATAAAAAAATAATGGTGGGCATATTAAGACCATTCATTTTTCTGTTCAACAAACAGTTTTAGATAACATTATACTAAGGTTTTTATGATGTGCAATTTTCTGGGCCGAAAACAAACCTTACTGGACCTTCTCCATTGGCCTCGTAAAATCACCAAAAAATTTTGAAGCCATTTAAATTTTTATTTAAGTTAATCATAAAGTTGTGATTATGAACTGTTTTTTTAAAAAAAAAAGAACTTTATTTGACCCTCTAGACTCTATTGCCATAAAGATGGCAACAAAAGTGAGCGTATTTGAAAAAAAACTATGTTTTCGGTACATTATTTAAAATTCAATTGAAATTTGGAGGTGGCCACATTCTTCGGCAACTCTCATATTTTACAGGATGAAACCTTACAATAAAATAAAGAAACCAAAAGTTTATTGCTATGAACGAGTGTGGCCAATGATAAAAAAAATAAAGAAACTGATGAATATGTGGCAATATCGCCCTGACGTCCATGTTGCCAACGTATTACCTTTAAATTCTTGTTTTTTTAAATGAGTATCACAGTTTATTTAGTTCAATACATTTTTGAAAAAATGTGTGTTAAATATCGGAAACCAGTATTTATAATGTTTTAAAACAATGACACGATTGTCAGGGTAAAATGCGAAACGTGCTGTATTTTGACATTTACCGCAGACGACAAAACTTGCAGACAGGCTCGGGGCTAGATCATAGTTCATTATAGTCATCGCATTAAATAAGTATCACACTAAATGTAAAACATCAAAACTTAAACATTTATAATTTAACGATTGTTATATAACCTTTGCAGCAAATAGATAATGTATACAGTATTGCACCTGTGTGTACGACCTGGGAACATTATATTTGTTACCAGATACGACAAAGCACAAATATTTGTCATCAGATCGCAATCAACAGCTAAAATAATGAAATGACTGAGGATGGTACAGAGAGATATTTCATTGCTTTGCCTCCTAAGATCCCTATAATGATTAGCAATAAGAGGCTTATTTCACAAACAATCAACACGGTTTCTTGTCGATAATGATAAACAATGATGTTGTTCCTTATGTCAAATTTTCATTAGCAAGCAGCCAAATTAACAGTTGTGATTTAACAAAATTCAACTCGCAACACTTTCTCGATTCTAATAAGGTCGCTGCCATTTTCAAAAACTATGTACATTATGACGTAAAATTTCCATTTGCAATAGAATTGGTAGACCTGTAGAAGTTTAAATTCGACTGTCATTCGGTGGGTGGCTGTCTCATAGACAATCATGCCACATCTCCTATTTTTATATTGAATAGGGTTATGATGTTGCACCATCAAAAAACGAATGATTGGAATATCGATTTCTGCCCGTAGAAGATCAATGCATGCGCTCTGATTTCCCATTGAAATAAGTAATTTACGGAAAACATAATGTCTATTTTTTGGGATGAATAGTGCTAAATATCCTTATTACTGTTCTGTTGCAAGTTCGACGTTTGCTTATCTGGTGAAAATGAACGTACAGGCAGTGCCTTTAGAATTTTCAGGGCAACACAAGTTGTGCCGGAACAAATATGTATACACCTTAAATTTTAATGTCAAAGTATTTCAAATCAAAAGTGGAAAAGAATACATTGAAATACTAAAAGTCTGCACCTCTTATGTCTGCATTTGTATTACATTAACATTCACTCTTATAAGTGCAAACTTTGAATATGCACAGACCTGGAAATTTTACAGTCCAAATAGCATTTTTACAAGCCTCGGGTTTATCATGAAGACTGTCATGATGCTACATGTAAATTACATACGTGTACTTTTAAAAACATTTGCCTAATTATGAAGTGTATAGTCACTTGCGTCAGTTCCAGGTAGCCCTTATAATAATCAGTCATTAAAGGCTCACCAATTAAAACAGGGAGAAGTGTTTGTTTGTTTGATTGTGTTTTAACGCCACATTCAACAATATTTCAGTCATATCACAGCAGTCAGTTTTACTGGTGGAGGAAACAGGAGTACCCGGGGTGAACCACCAGCAGTTGGACAGGTAATTAACGAACCTTATCACGTGCGATGATAGTTAAACACATCAGTCTTTGTATGGTACAAATACAGGCGAGAACTCACGCTGTATAGGTGTTCGATACAGTGATCTGTACAGGTAAGTCAACTACCTAGACCACTCGGCCACCAAAGCATCAGGGAGAAGTGGGAGACATTATCCTCTCCGTCGTGACCCCCTTTTCCAAAATTTTTTTTCAGAAATTCGTGATTTATTGCTAATTTTCATCTTGTGATCCCAAAAATCATTCACAGTAAATGTATGCAAAAAATAAAACTCCTATCTTATCATATCCTGGACACTTGCCTATTTAAAATAAACAGAATAAAAACATCATTTGACAAGCAAAATTGACAAATAATTATCAGAAATTCTCGATTTTTCATCGAATTTTGTGTTTTTTGCCCCAAAATCAAATAAAAGTGGTCTTATTTATCATAAAGGTTCTGTTCTGGTATGAACACCTCCACAACAGTTCTAACTGCGCATGCTTCAAAAAATAATTCATATGCATAATTAAAAAATCATTGGATGGTCCTTATCCAAAATCATTTTTCAGAAATGTGATTTTAGCTGATTTTCATCTTTTTGAGCAAAAAAAAAAAAAAAAACATTCAAAGTAAACATATACAATACATAAAACTATCCTATCTAATAATATGCTGTTCACTTGCCTATTTACAATTAACTGAATTAAAACATCATTTGACAAACAAAATAAAAAAAAATTCCAGAAATTCTCCATTTTTCACTTTTTTCCTAATTTTTTTGCCACGAAATCTGACTTAGACTATTCATACAATATTTAAGTTATATTTTTACTCAATTACATCTTAAGTGACATTTTATCATATTTGTAATCATTTTAAAGACTGGGCCAATTTTGTCCTTTCGTGGCTCTACCCCTTCGTATTATAAAATTTCTGATAAGACAATTCCTAGGGACTTTAAAAAAAATACATATCAGCCATTAAAAATAAATAAAGTTGACAATCTGATTATAGATCACCATCACCCAGATGCTATTTTTCGTTTTCAGTCTGGGGTTTTAGCTACACCCATCGTTGTGAATGCTAAGGGGACCGACCATCTTAAGACTGTTCACATGTTTGTTTTCAATTGGCTCAGCCAAATTCTGAAAAGGACCATTCTATTTAAGTTTGGTACCGATTGTCATTGTTGTTTTAAATTAGAAGATTTTTGAGTGAATTGTACATAGGGTCCCATAAATAAACTAGGTTTGGCTCTAGTAGCCATTTTGTTTGGTCAGAGGGGATGCCAGATACAGTTCTAGTAGAGGACTATCTTATAAAGCATGCTTTACTGTGTTGATATTTGTCCATTATTAAGGTAAATTTTAAATTTTCATAATTTATATGTTTCGGATAACTGTCTTATATACAATCATTCCACATCTCCCCTTTAAAAATTTCACCAATGTTTGGTTCGAACTGGCTCAATCCCAAAGGGTTTCGTTTTAAACTAAGTCTGACCGTGGTGGCCATCTTGGTTTGTCGGTGGGATGCCAGATTAATTTCTGAGAAGGGACAAATCAAGACTATTCCATAAAAAGTTAGGTTCCAGTTTGCTAAGGATTTTCAAATGAAAAGATTTAGTTTCCTTTGGGATCTCATTTTTAAACTAAGTTTAGTCATGGTGACCATTTTGTTTTGTAGATGCTAGATAAAATTTTGAAATGGGACTATCAAAGACTATTCCACCAAAGTTTAGTTCCATTTGGCATATCAGTTTCAGACCACAGGTCCAACGTTAAACTAATTCTGCTACTAAAATTTGCTGGGTGCATCTTAATTGGCCGACAGGGATGCAGCATAAAAATTTGAGAATGTATTTTATTCATGCAGGTTTGGTTCTTATTGGTTTAGCAGTTTCAGACAATAAATTTCTAGTTATAACAGGAATTTTTAAACCAAATTATTCTGAAAACTTGGTAATGCATCTCCTTGAATTGTTCCATTACTGAATATTGCATTAGTATTTTTATGAAATAGATGTTAATCATCAATCCATCAATAGCATTAACGTTTCCTGCATGACAGAAACAAATGTAGAGGTTTATGTGAAACAAATATCACATGACAACTTTGGCAAATATTTCTCACTCATTACTCATTCGATAAAGTTATTTTGAAATTTAAGCTACCAAAAATAAATGTTGTAGTAAAAATCAAGTTTTAAAAATGTTGAATGAATATGGTGAATTTTGATATGCCATATGTACATTTCATTGAGTAATCTCATCAGTAGCATTAGCCCAAAAACATAGGAAAGTTGATATCTAAACATGGTAAAAGGATGTACTCAAATCCAAATAAACCTCAATAAATAGCCAAATCCAGCAGGACGGACATCTACTACAATAACACAGCTGGCAAAGAACATATTTTACCTTATTGCACTTAAGATAAAACTTTGGTAATAAATAAACTCCAACCTATCTATTAGTATTCCTGTATTCCTGTACTGAAGAATGAATTGTAAAGTGGTTCAATATACAATTATGGCCCTCTATTGAGGGAGACATCTAGACTTGTCAACCTGAAGGGTTGTTTTTCAGAGGTTGACATCTAAATCTATATTGTTAGAATAAAACTCTTGAACAATAGAAGATCCGTTGTTATCATTCAGTGCTGTAATACTGTCTTACACCAGTTATATCTCTGAATTTGACACCAGTTCATTTATCAATTTAACTATGCACTATGCAAATGAAACAACTGACAGTGAATACATTTAACATAGAGACAGGCAAATGAAACAGCTGATAATGAAACATTTTTTGTTTTGTCTCTTTGACCTTTGCACTTTTGATCTCACACATGGTATTCTACATATAGAAACAGGCATTGCAAATGAAACAACTGGCAATGGATACTTTTAACATGGAAAGAAGCAAAAGAAACAACTGAAAATGAATACATTTGAATGTAGAAACATGCAAATGAAACATCTAACAATGAACACATTTTATCATAGAAACAGGCAAATGAAACAACTGACAATGAATACATTTTGTAGTAAAAACAGGCAAATGAAGCAACTGTCAATAAATACATTAAAAATAGAAACAGGGAAAGGAAACGACTGAAAATGGGTGGATTTTAATGTAGAAACAGCTGACAATAAATGAATTTTAACATAGGAACAGGCAAATGAGACAGCTGACAATGAATACATTTGAACTTAGAAACATGCAAATTAAACAGCTGGCAATGAATACATTTGAACCTAGAAACAGTCAAATGAAGCATTTGATATTGAATACATTTAAATGTAGGAACAGGCAAATGAGACAGCTGACAATGAAACATTTTAAGGTGGAAACAGGCAATGAAACAACTGACAATTAATACATTATTACATAGAAAAAGGCAAATGCAATAGCTGACAATGAATACATTTAAACATAAGAACAGGCAAATGAAACAGCTAACAATTTAACATTTGAACATAGAAACAGGCGAATGAAACAGTTTGCAAAGAATATATTTAAATGTAGAAACAAGCAAATGAAACAGATGACAATGAATACATTTTAACATAAGAACAGGCAAATAAAATAGTCTCCAAAGAATACATTCTAAACAGAAACAGGCAAATTAAATTGCTTGCAAAGAAGAAACTGAACCTGTACATAATTATAGAACGACTAGTTTGCCTTGGAATAATTGGGTTTCAAAAGTTGTTTCCATTGAAATAAGGCACACATATTTTACCAATAAAATAACCAAATCTTTTATTTAAGTAAAGGTGTATAATGTAGACATGCTACTAAGTTCAGCAATCTTAGATTCACAGCAAATTAAAGTTTGTTACAAGACCAGTAAAACACCAGATTGTAGTTATTAATAGTAGATGCTTCACATCATTTTAAATTAGACCATTAAAGGACAATTTCATCCAAGTTTTACACCAACTAGCCAAAAGGTTTCAGAAGAATTTTTTAGTAAAAGTGGATGGATTATGTACACCAAGTGATTGCACCGGCTCACCTGACCAAGCTTTCTGGTGAGCAACAAATACATAACAATATCATCCAAGTTTTACACCAACTTTTTTAGTAAAGGGGGATGAATAATGGACACCAAGCGACGGCACTGACTCACCTGACCAGGCTTTCTGTCGAGCAGCAAATAAAAAATAAGTATCATTTTACAAAATGGGTGAACAAAATCTAAACTTTTTATTATAGATGTCAATGCAGCTATCATAAACAGTACATGAACAT
>JARWCS010349963.1:0-11111 GCA_034783895.1 Geukensia demissa
CAGATGACGTATTCAGGTCGAAGGTCATACATTCCGACGGCTTCGGTCTCAATCGGTCATTCTCGGCAACATTTTTTATTTTGTTTAAAAAATCTGCACTCGAATTTTTTTTAAAAAGATAACAAACCTTAATTTAGTTCATCAAATTAAGAATAAGTAACTGTCAACTCGAAACCGAATTCAATTCATTTTTTCTACCCACAATCCCCTAGCGAGATTTAGCGGAATTTCCGGCAGCCATGTTGACGGCCTCTGAGGCTGTTGACCACTGTAAGGGGCTGGTAGAGAGAGACAAAACGAACACTTCTAAAACCACTCCTTTGCCATAAAGAGCGAGCTAACGCTCGCTTAATATCTTGAAATCTATAATGATATTTAAAACGTGTTGTTTTATTAAAGGTACATCATCAGCAGTCAAACCAGGTCACCAATCATGTTCAGGCTGTATATAGTTGTGCATTACTTAATTCAACACATTCTGCATACCGAAACATGATAATATCGTTTTACGCAAAACAAGTCCTTAAATGATGATTGATTTAATCACCTCGCAAGTTAACGCCTCACCTTGAAACAAACGAATCCGACTCGACCAAATAAATCATCGTATCAGGACATGTTTAGTACATTACTGTTTGTTAGATTTGATTTACAGGCTGAAGTTGTCCTTTTAAGGAACTCCGCTTGTCAGTAGATTGGAAGAGGTTTGCTTCCGAAACAAAATGAGCACATAATAGTGATAGTTTTTGGGCTCGTTTTGAGATATAATTACCCAATAATACATATGCACAATGATGTCAAAATGACGTCACCATTTGAGCTAATTCAATACAAATAGCAGAAAAAGGTAGATTTCAGGTGATATTTAGCCATATTTCCTACCACAAGACATATTTTTCTAATAAAAATGAGACATGTTATCAAATCAGGCATTTCTGGTGTTGATCTAGACTCGTGTTAAAGTAACTGTTTCAATGTTGTTTCTTTTTCCCGATTTCACTATACGCTATGCTAGGCTTTTGTGGAGCGTGATTTTTGAAGCTAAATTATATGTGCGTTTCTGCCTTTGTATTTATTATTTAGAAAAAAAAAAAGAATTATTCCACAGTTAACGGTTTATAATGCATTATGTAATAACGTTTTACATATTTTTATCTGCCCCAATATTTCTTTTCGGAGATTTAACGTTGAGAGTCTGTCATCTTGTTTTTTTACGGAAGCGCTTAAGTTAAATTAAAACAATTGCGCACATTTCTTTTGTTCGGACCGGTCCTTCCCTTCTGATTCATATAAGAAAAACTAATTTTAAATTTCCAGTCAGATGCACTTCGAACCAATTTTGCATGTTATCTTATCCCAGTTTAATTACTTAATTATTAAGCAGCGTTGACAATTTATACCCCCGGTCTCGCGCTAGCGCGTGCAAACAGCCAATTCCGGCAAACAAATGGCTGATTTCACAATGTAAAATCCCCGTAGAGAATAAAAAAAACTGGACGCAACTTACATCGTGATTGATTGCTAAAAAGTATTATTGCAAATTGCTTGCACTTTTTTCAATCTACAACATAAACATATTTTATAAGAATACGACAGACAGTTTTCTTCCTTTTACCCGTTCTAAAAAACTCTGACAGGGAGTATAAGTGAACTGTGGAATCAATAATTCATGTTTTGGCTATTTGTTTGGTTTTTGGTTAAAAAGGTATTGAATGTCCATACTCCTTTGTTTTCTGAACACATGCAAAATGTAGTTAGCGAAACGATATTTGGCACAAGCTAAAACAGTAAGTTGTGTAAGAATTTTCACGTGAACTTTAAGCTGTTAACCCATGTCTCCGTTAGTTTATCTTCAAAGTATTCTACCAATGATTTTGTTGCGCCAAAAACTTCCAGTTGTGTAATAAATGAAGGGCGTTTTGTTAACAATTTCTTTAGTAACGCGTACACTAGAGGTACGCGGAGCAGCTTTCTGCGTACGATAAAGTTACGCGTACCATTTGGTTTGCTTACGGTAGATATACGCTTACCAACTTTGTTCCCTTACAATAAAGGATCGTGTACTAACATGGTCCGCGTAAAATAAAAGTACGTGTAATAGAATGTAACCTGATAATCCCTTGTTAGAAATGAGTAGGCATTGTGAAGACCGTTCAATACGCGGACCTGAGGAGAAATACTGACCTCCTAAATGATATTAAAAAAATGTTTTGTATTGATCATTTTGGTGAGAAAGTGCAATATTTTATGACTTGTAGGAGAGGAAATTTCACTTCTACATTTTTTAAGTCCAGTGTAGAATACCCATGTGTATAGTCAAAAGAGACAAGACATATTTGAAACAAAGTAAAAGATAAAACGAACATAAAAAAAACAAAGGCTTTGGTGGCGCTGTTTATCGTTTTCGTCGGTGAGAAAAGGCGAAAGAAGTTGATTTACAACTGGAAGCTATAATATTTGTCCGAAGTAAAATCCATATTACACAATAGATAAGTATAAATTGATATAAAAATGAAGATTTGAAAATATAAACCAAAGGTGTAAGTTTAAAGAAGTGATTCCAAGCGAGACGTTAAAATTGATTTGTAAAAAGACTGGGAACATATATGGCGTATTTGATGATGTAATATGACTGTAAGTTTAAAACATATTAAGGATATAAGTTATATTTAAGAACGCAACCAAGGCTGTCTTGTGAACCTCTATCGTATGAAATCCAAGTTAATGCTCTATCGCACAAATCATCTGATGCATTTAATTCTTGCATAAGCAGTCAAGCAGGTACGCGTACGCGTTCCAAAACTAATAATGATCAAAAAGGCCCTTTATAGTTATAATTCAATAAAGAAATACGAAAAAACGTATATTTAATCCACAGTTATTGCTCACTGACCCGAAAAATAAGGATTCATCATATCTATATGTGACCTGTGCTTCCAATGTTTTTCTCTGCTGTTTTCCACTTTTAATGTTTCAGATGTGCAGCACCTGCCGAAGTTTGGTGTTTATGAAGTTTTTATATACTATTACTTCTAACTTTTGCTTGTTTGTAGAGAGCAGACGGACACAGTTTTGTAAGAGAATCACTTTAGAGTCATTGCTTGGCTATATCTAAAATATGGTGAGGTGAATTGCATATGGTGATCAATGTAAAATCGTTGGTTGTTGGCTTTAATGGCGGTAGAGGACTGAATTGGGACATCCCAATAAAAAGAAGAGATATGGGGTACATGTAAAGGAGCCTGCAATATATTTATACAAAAAACTTTTAAAGTATAATATTTTTGCAAATTCACTGGCTTAATGTTCCATTATTTAAATGAACTGAAGTAAAATCCATATTAAACAAATTATGATTTTTAATACACAGATAAATAAACATGAATGTATGTAAAGAAGATTTAATTTTTACACATACATTTGACATAAAAATTTCCCTCGGAATACTCTGATGGGGTCAAACGACATGTTGAATCTCTGATTATATTATGTGCAAATCATGTAATTAAACATGTACCTCGAGTTTTTCATTACCAGTAAACACAGTTAATGTCTATTTCAGATCCTTTAAATACTGGATTTTTGCCTTCTAATACTTTATTTGTCAGTCAAATAAGTTCATTTTGTGTCACAATTTAAATAGTCTCTTATTTTACTTTAATTTTTGAAAAAGGTTGATATATTTTTTACAAAAATTAATCATTATTTCTTCTAATTTAAAATCAACGGAAATTATGTCTTACCGTTTACATGGACAGTTCCATTCTAAAGTAGAATCCAGATACTAAATCACGCCAACCAAGCATACAACCCATTAGTTCTTCAGTCGTTACATGGCCGTAATTATGTAAAAATCTTCAAATTATCCGCTTATAATACTGAATATCAAAATATTTACAAAAACAAATACTTAATACTTGAATCCCGTTTCATTGAAAGTTCAATATTTTTGCAAGTTACAGCCCCCAAATTAGACTATTATATGTATTAGGATAGTTTATTCAGCTGGAACGCAGGCAATAGTGCAATTCCTTCCTGTAAATATAAATGGGCAAACCTACAACAAAAATCGCGTTTAATGATGAGAGACGTCAAAATGGCCAGACAGAATAAAAAATTGAAGTCCTAATTACGGAATCACGATAGAAATGTACAATCGAATTATCTTATAATAATTTTGTTCAAAAAACAAAAACCCGCCACATTATTTTTGTATTGTTTGAAAGAACTGAGATGGACAACTGGACTTTAAGATGTACGTTTATAATACTTCATTTTAAACATGATTGCGTTTTCTTTTTTAGCATTTGCATATTTTATTCTATTTACACTCATTTTGCTTAATCAAGTCATATCAGGTTTTAAAGGTCTGTTTTGGAAACAAATAGAACCACAAAAAAGTTATCTCTGTCAGGTCACAATAAAACAAGACAAAAGATGAAAAATTTTCGTTTTGTGAAATATTCAAAATTATTCACAGAAATTGTCTTGCAAATCTCTGAAATTATTTGAAATACATCTGATAGTCCAGTCGTTCAGGTGTATTGGATTAGGATTTTACTGAATAGAAATTCAGGTATCTCATTTCCTCTGCCGATTTTTTTTTTTTTAAATTCCAGAACAATATTAACATTATGGTTTGAAATGGAAATGAAGCGGATGGAATAGAGATTCCGGACACAATGTGACTTTTTTCTTTAATCCTCAGCTACATTATTGCATTATCATTAATCATAATGATTCTCAAACACATCCTGAAGGTAAAAATACGTTCAGGGCAAAGTCAGTCGTGCAAAAATGGTAACCAGTATCGAAACATCAATGTCCATATTTAAAAGATATGCTGAAATTAAGTTTTAATTTTCTCCAAGAAGGCAACTTAGATCATATTCTAATGCGTTGTCAAAATGCACACTAAACGGAAAAATTCACACGTACAATCATGTAAATAGAGCAAATAGAATTATGTTGTGCGTCAACTCTTTGGTGCTTATTTAAACCATGTATAGATTTCAAGATTTCAAGATTTTAAGAAAAGGCTGTCCAATTAGTTGCTATTGAATCTTATAATAATTTTGTTCACAAAATAAAATTTTTGTGTCCTGACAGAGATAACTTTTTGTGGTTCTATTTGGTTTCAAAACTGTCCTTAAAACCTGATATGACTTTATTAAGCAAAATAAGTGTAAATAGAATAAAATTATTAATTTTTTGATATTATAATTATTTCTATTTTTCAAGCCATGTTGACAACAATCAGTAGAGACTGAACAGCTCTTTTTCTGTTGTGTTAGCTAGAAACTAAAATACTACTGTTTAGTATATAACCTGTGCTAAAACCTCGAACAGGGAAATATTTCGTTTATAAATCAATTAATCCTACAGTCCCCCAAACATTGAACTTATAAAAGTTGTCGAATTTATTATGATACTAGCATAATATGGTCTCTTGATATCATTGAAATGGAGAATAGATAGCAAGGAGCAGAAATTTTTACTTGTGAGCTTATGAATGAGACGGAATTGCACCATTTAATTTTTTTTGTAGAAAACATTGTTATTGCGCCGTTTCCGATATTTTCCCTATAGGAGTTCTAATTACAGGAAAAAACAATTGTCGCCTCATCAAAGGCTCGCATTATTAGCTTCTTCTAAGTTTCGTACAATATCTGAAAATTTCAAAATTTTCGACAATATCTGAAAATTCTATATATCATCTGTATGTTCTAAATGATATTTGCGGCAACAATATGTACATTAAGTAAGAACGTAGGTTAATATAGGAAAAGGAATTCAAAGATACCACAGGGTCAGTCAGAAATCGTTAAGTCAGAAGACAGACAAGACCATGGCCAACAAAATGAAACGAAAGACAAACATAGAACACAACACTTCACTGAAAACTAAAGCTGGAACAACACGAACCCTTCAAAAAAGGATGAGTTCAGGTGCTCCGAGAGGGTAAGCAACTCTTGCTCCACTAGTGAGGCGTCGTGTTACTCAGTAGACAAAGCCGGTGTATACCACAATCGATGTTGATCACATCCGGTTAGGAACGGATTTGTATTCACGACAGTGGAAATATATCCATTGTCATTTGTGAAATGCATATTTGTAAGGAAGCGATAAGCTTATTAACAAACAAGTTTTAATGTTTTGACTACGACGTCTAGCCCTTAGTTGATGCATGTGTAAGTTGTCTAACGGAGAAGTTAAATTTGTAAGCTTTACATATAATGTTTCCATAGAACATAGGATTTAATATTCCTTGTATCAAAATTTTACATATGCATTTTTGTTTTAAATCTTAAATCTTTGTAATGGTTGTAAGTCTGGAGAAACTTGTGATATATGTATCCCAGCTAGAAAGGTTTACCAGTAAGACGTACGTTACGATCAAGCCTTCATATCCTGTAACTTATTAAATATACCCACAGGTGCAATAACGATTTAGAGCAGAGAGATAACGGATTTTAAATGAGATTGTTTTTATTCAAGAAACTGCAATGCGTTATCCTTATTATTGCGCTGCGCATCAGCGCAGTGCTAATTGTATTTGGTTATTTTATTAGGATATGGCTAATGGGCGTCTGGTTTCCGATACTGGAACTGGTGTTTTATTACTAGGGTAAGCTCTTATCAAATAATCTTCCGAACTGACCTCGGTCTATCGGAATAACTTTGAAACTTACCCTAATGATATCTACTTCATGGTTCGACTGATTTTTGTAATAAAAACACACTTGTCATCACTTTCACGTTCCGCTATAAAGATGATGTTCTTTCACTGAATTTATTTGGTGACTTTATTAATTGTTAATTGTTTGTATTTGTGAATTAGTTTATCCTTGAAATAATCAATAATAGATGTGCATTATTTAATAAACGTGTATATTTAAATTGCGCTACAGCTCATTATGATATATGAGGTGTGTTTGATTGATCAGATACAATCATTTAATATTTATGAGAACAGGCATCCTACCAGAGTAGGAACTTGTGCTCAAACAGAGGAATTTTAATAAACATTAAAATGATTGTTAACTACAGTTATTTCCCATTGTCCAAATATGTTTTATGAAAATGAAACGATGTGGGGAAAATGTCAGAGAGACTGCACTCCGACGACGAGAAAACAGAGGGAATTGACATATCTAGAGGTCTCCACAAGGCCTTCAACATGGGGGAATACCACTTCTTGTGAAAAGCTCTAAATAGCCCCAAATAAAAAATCGTGTATGCGTAAAATAATACTGCTCTTACCTGAATATTATCAAAAAATGCAACAAAACATTCAACACAGAGATAAACATATGACCACAATTCATGACTTGAGACAGGTACATGAGACGTGGTGGGGTTGAACTAGTTTAGTGGGTACCCAATCCTCCGCGACGAGTGGTCCAAGAAAAAAAAATCAAAAAGAAACCAAAGCAGCAACCGAGACGAACCATAGAAGTCAAATCCGACTAGAGAGTACCTTAATTACAATTAATATACCTAACACAAATACAAACAAAAAGAAGATGCATCCTATTGAATGCTCTCAGTGACTGTAAGCAAGCTCAGGATGAGATCTCTGATGATAAAACACATAGCCTTTCGAAACGAGATGACATCAAACACGTCTGACAATTTAATATTGTGTTGTCAATAAACGTGAAGAAAGACAAGATGGATGCAATGCCAAATGTTTTAATATTTCTGTAATGATGCGATCAGTTTATTTATATTTTTACAAGCAAAAACCATTTTTAATATCTTGACTACAACGTTGAACTTGTACCCCTTGTGAATAAGTTTGTTTAACGGAACGGTGAGATTCAAGGGAACATTTTTAAAATTGTAAGCTTTATATGTTATGTTTCCATAGAACGTAGATGGAAAATTTTGTAAAAGTCTTGAAAAGTTTGTGATATATGTATCCCTGCTGCAAAAGTTTACATGTAAGATATAGATTGCAATCATTAAAGAAAGAAACTTTGATGCAAACAAGGGCAAATCGAACTAGTAAAAGGATTTTGAATTTTCTGTAGCTGTTTGTTGAGATGTGATGCGGTCTCCTTGAAATGTATTCCATACCTTTCTTTTTTCATATTTATAAATACAGCAAACTACGTGAATAATGATGAGGCAACACTAAAATTTCATATAATAAAAATAGTGTTTCATAAGATTTTGAAAATCGAAAAATGACGGCAAAGGATGTTCGGGACACATTATGTTTGTCCAAAGGTCAAAGCTACCATATGAGCAAAAGAAAGTCAGAAGACAGACAAGACTATTGCCAAATGAAGAGGAACAAAGGACTTGCAAGTACAATCGAAACAGTACACAGAAAAATAAAACTTGTGCAAATCAAATCGCACAAAAACAAATTTATTACATCAACATCAGAAATTTTAGCTTATTAGATCGTTTGATACTCAAAATTGTTTTTGAATTGTCTCTTCTTTTAATCTCTTCTAAGGTCTTTTACAGCTTGCCTCATATTACGGTTTGGCCTAAATGTAACCTTTATAAGTAAAATTTGGAACTTTTTATTAGCTGTCTCTTTAACAGTCATTCAACTGATGTTTATTGTTGCAAGAATTTGCAAAAAGGAATAACAGAATTATGACCTGATGACGTCTTTATGACAACTATAAGAGGTTTTTTTATAGTAGTTAAAAACTGAAATGTGAGTGACAAAGAATTCATTTGAGGCTGAAATCAACCAACACTTTGATTTCAGTTTGCCGAAGTTAGATGTAAATTATGCGAAATTGCTCTCATTTCCGATACGGTCGAGAATTAATCATTTTGGATAATAGACCTTTTTAAAATGATATTTTCTTGCAATATTTATAAAAGTTTTGCCCAAATAATTGTTGGATTTATCAATTAAAGTCTTTTGAAAGTATTTTGGCTGGTATATTTGTTTCATTTTAATTCTTCTGCTTGTAAATATACGAGTGGCAAATTGGGACAAAAACGATAATGATAATGTTTATAGAGAATCTTTCATTTAAAATTAACATAGAAAGAAGTGTTCACTAGAAAGGCTTAATAGGAGAAAGAAGGCTGGTTTTAGGTTTTTATACACCCCAAACGTGCATTTTTTCATTTATAAAATCAATATTCCCTTGACTAGTAAATATCGCAGTGTATTTTCGTGACATTCAGACAATTCAAATCCTCCTTTACGGAAACATGACCAAAGGAAACGTTAACGACTAGTGGAAAAACAAATCAGAAGCATTCTTACAAATGAAACCAGTTTTGACTGTGTGATAGGTGGGCGTATTAAAATCCTTAGCTGGGCGACTTTTTTCGGTAATCGCTGGATCACTACAATTATATGCCGTCAATTTACACTAGTTTTGTAAACACGTGCTTTTAAATCAAATACTTCTGAAGTGTCTGTAGTAATTTTAAATGAATGGGAGGTAAATCAGTCTTCTGATAATGTGGTGGATTCGATTTTAATGATTACTCGTTGATTTAATTTACGATCCCCTCTGAAGTCAACGCATATACATACAACATGTTTCCCAACTTTATATTAGAATGCCTTTTATACAAGAATTACTGCAGAAAAGTGGACAGAATAGATCATATTTGCATTGTGCGGAAATCTATCACTATTTCCTTCGGATACCAGTCTCTTATTTAGTATACATCAGTCGTTTGACGTTCTTGATTATTTCAGGCATTGAGACTGTTTGGCTAGATTATATTTTTCCAAAGTTTTTGTACACTTGTATGACTGTATTGGATCATTTACCGTATATTTTTTGAAAATCATGCAAAATGTCATGTTTAGCGTTGCAACAATCCAAAATTACCAATATTGAATAAATATGGAAATGTTTA
The DNA here is from genome assembly GCA_034783895.1 of Geukensia demissa. Taxonomy (NCBI): domain Eukaryota; kingdom Metazoa; phylum Mollusca; class Bivalvia; order Mytilida; family Mytilidae; genus Geukensia; species Geukensia demissa. The sequence continues at coordinate 9,856 of JARWCS010349963.1, forward strand.
CATTTCAATGAGTAACCTCTCATCAGTAGCATTAGAACCAAAAGATAGGGAATCCAAGATCCAAACATAGCAAAAGAAGCACTCAAGTCCAAACAAATCGAAATGGGAAGCCAAATCATACGGAACGTAAAAGACTGTCGAAACGCCGAACACACAATACATTAGCACGACAAAATTAACATAGATCATTAGTTATTTAGGATTTTTTTAATGGGGCTAAACGACCTAATTATTTATTTTAGTATTATTTTACGTAGATGTATACATGTTTTATTTATTTGGGGCGTTTTAGATCTTTTCACAGGGAGGGGTGTTCGACCCCTGTTGAAGGCCTTCTGGAGACCTCTTAATTTGTAAATCCCCTCTGTTTTTCTGATACCGGGGTAGTTGGAGGAAGGTCTAACTGACATTCACCCCATTTCTTTTTATTATCTTATTCAGTATATGTATGTCTAAGTCGACGCATGGTGTGTACCCATTTTTGTTATTTAATGAGATCTATTTTTTAATTTAAACGTAATTATTCAATGAGATATTTGTATTGATTGATTGATTGTTGGTTGATTAACGTCCACGGGCAAATATTTTATTTCAGCAGTTATCAAAACTATCGAAAGTGGGGGTGAGGTGGCACACAACACAGCAACGGAGTTTGACTCCACTGGAAACTGGGAGGGTTTGGTACAGTCTAAAATTTGACCCTACGTTCTTTTTCTATTTGTTTATTTTCCCCGTAAGGTCTAACATATATCCGTTATTTTGACCAATCACATCGTGTCTTATGCTGGCACGACAGCGATTTTTTTAACACGATGTGATTGGTCAGAATAAGCATGTGACAAAGGTTATACAGACGTGACCCTAAACGGACTTGTGTTACACACTACAGGGAAAATAAACAAATAGTAAAAAACGTAGTGTCAAATTTTAATTAGACTGGGTTTGGTAGGGACGATAAATTTTGCCTTTTGTAGCAGCATTAACCTTCCCTTTTTCGAAATCTACAAAAGAGGTCTTCTACGTGCATGTATCGTGGAGCCCTGGGTACCGTTATTTGTATGTTGTAAAATAAACATTGTAATAAGTTATAACTAGAGGCTCCCAGGAGCCTGTGATTGCTCACCTGGATTACAGTTAAGAAGAACTAGAAAAAGCAGTTGGCGGACTCTGCAGTCTGCCTCGGCAGATTGAACTTGTCACGTTTATGTTATATGCTATATGACATTTTTTGGTAAATTCAGATTTATGAATAATAG
>JARWCS010349974.1:0-11111 GCA_034783895.1 Geukensia demissa
TAACAAAACCTTAAATTCACCTGGATTTCCCATAGCTGCAAACTGTTGAAGGTTGTCTACAAAAATCAAATATCAATTTTACAAGAAAGACACGAGGTAAGGGGCACAGAGATCACAGTAATTCTCCAAAAGAAACGAAGAGATTTGTTGCTCTTTGACGAGTTCTAGAAACCGCTTAACAAATAAAATATTTCTAGGTAAAGCTAAGGAAATATTGCCTGAATGTTCTACATTAACAGGATGGTAAACTCTAAGACCTTTAAGTCAAATTTTATTTGTTTCAACGACCTTGTAGACGTTTTTTGAAAAATGCCTTAAACTTCAAAGACACATTTCGCTCACTTCTTGTCGCATTTTATAAGGTTTATTTAGAGAGATAAAGCGGTAGATTCATATACGAACTTTATACATTTTACATTTGATAATTTCTTTAAACTTTCACCTTTTGATATCCACACACAGGTGCATGTATAGGTTTATGTAGTAGTAACTTAATTTCGTAACTATTTAAGGTAATTCAGCAGGTTGTCTTCTTATCATTTGAATATAACTGTAATAAGGGGGTAAAATCGACTACATACAGGCAACATTTATATAGATATCTAATTTTATTACCTTTTTTAGCTTGTGGCAGTTCAGTTGTAGCAGCTTTCTGAAAAAGAGATGTTATCAACTATGTATATATATGCATTCATTCTTTTGAATATCATAGTGAGGTGTTTCTCTTTTGCTGTGTGTGTCGTGAAAAGCTTTCCCGTGGGTTGTATTCTCTTATTTATTTTCGGGTACTGGAATGTGTGTTGGAGAGCCTTTGTCTTTAATTTCCCATGACTGTGGCTAGGGATTCGTAAAATTTGGCTGATTTTCCTAATCTTGGTTCTTAGGTCAATAAGGGTGAACAACACCTAGTTAAATACTTTCTTTTGAATATTTAAAATGTAACTAGTGATATTTGATTTATTATTTTTCAGTTCGTTAGCAATGAAGATCAATCTTGAATACGTGTATTTATCAAAATGTTTATATTAAGTTTTTTCTCGTTTTATTTTCTAGAACTTTTGATGTTGACACTGGTTTTGTAAGTAGATTTTATTATTGCTGTAATTGTTGGTAATTATATTCCGTCTAAGAAAATTTATTGTACTACTGGTCATAGGCAGCTGTCTTGTTTGGTTGTTTAAAAGTTTGATTTCTTCATTAGATCATTGACGTACAGCTGGTTTAATAGCAGTTTTATAGTTTATTTGTTCACTTAAAGACCCCGCTTGTTCGTCTATAAGTACCTACATTTATTATTTTTTTGTTGTTGTTTATGATTGACATAAGTTCTTCTTGCTTTCTAGTATATTTTTAAATCGTTGTTGTCTATAAAATTCTACGTTATCATAGGTTGTATCGAGAGTATTCACCACGTGCATGAATAATGGCTCCAACCGTGAGTCTCATTTGATAAGATTTCGGATATCTTCAATTACCGATGTAGTTCGGCTTCCAACGAGAGTTTTTAACCAGGAGGTTACCAAACCTGCACACGAGGTCAAAGATTGCTTTCCTGGGTAACAAACGTTCTCTTGGCAGGGAAAAGACGTTTATAGCCTTTATATGCAGATATCCATTTACTGAACTTGAATGATGAGGTCTGAATTTATTATCCATATACACAAGTCTGGTACCTTATGAGCTGTTACCAAAATGAGAAAGAAGAACTGGCCGCAAGACGATTGTAATGTACTTATCCCCATTTAGGTTGCCAACAAATTCATCATACCGTCAAGGTAGATACATTATCAAACCATAATTGAACCTCTGACATAAGGAACATTTGAATGGACGTTTGATATATTATTTTTATATCCCCATTTCCCAAACTCGTTTGCCCAGTTGATATTACGCCATGGTCTCAAATTCCAATAATGGCGTAGTAGTAGGGATTGGTCGTCCCATCCTGAAATGTTTTAAACAACCAATTCATTTTTCTTTTTTTCAAGTCGTATTAAAGGAGTTTTTCCTTTTTATACACATCAAATTTTACACTTCGTTATCACTGTTGCTTGTTGGCTTATTATAACAATGGTTTTGAATATTTGTTATGCATTTGCGTAGATGTGGATCGCTCCTGGCAAATATTCCACTTTTTTCTGTGATTTTTTAATCCTTTCGTTGTATTTATTTAACATGAGTTAAATTAAATTTTGCTTGATTCTCTGAATATACCTTTGCAAATAGTTCTCTATATCGTTATTTGGGTAATCATGTTATTGAAGATTTGAATTTACAAATCTAAAGGTCTCCATAAGGCCTTCGACAAGAGTGGAATTCTGCTCCTACTGAAAAGCTGTTAATCGTTTTCGAGACCTATTTTGATGAAAGTACATCGTAGCTAATCGATAAATTTGACAAAAATAGCATATCAAAGATACTCAAACCCTATCTATATTTTCGCAAATATGGTTTTTAAAGTAGAAGCTTGAATAGAAATCGTCTGTTACAGTACTTACTATTTTCCTTTGTAGAAGTCTTTTTGGGCTACATTTGTTAAGTCTGTGGTTGTAATTCTAACAATGATTTCTTACCGTCTTAAACATTACATTAATATGAAATTATGCCAAAGTTTTTGTATTCTCAGCAACTAAACACTATACCTTAAAGAAAGTTTTTATTAAATTGAAATCATGTAACAAGCATGCTACAGATGCTTATGTAATTCTAAGGTCAAGTCACCTAGGAGAAAAAGTCTTAGACTTAGAAATTTTTTTAGTGAACGTTACGTCCAAGTTTTTGTTTTCCCAGCCATAATGCTAGATATTTATCCTAAACATGCATGTTACGGATGTAAATACTGGTGACCCCGAGGTGAATGTCACGCAGAAAAGAAAAGTTGTAGACCTCAAAATTGTGCTTTTCTTTAGAAGATAAGTCCAATTCTTTTTATTCTCCGAAAGCTAGGTGAACAGTTTCCAGTTGGAATATCTTTCTTATTATTTAAAATATGTCCAATTTTTGTTGTCTTAGAAACAGTACTTCATCTCTAATTCAAACATGTCATAGGTTTCATTCATATAACATTCATACTGTGGAAGCAATGTAAGAATCTTGACCTCAAGCTCTGGTTTCAATTTTGAAAACAGTAATCTTGTTATTGAAAGTTACCGGTATGTTTACGGTTTTGTTTTTAAAATCTATCTAATATAAATGAGACTTTTTAAGAATTTGAATGGATGGCAGTTCAAGCATTGGTTCATTTTCTGGATGACTCTCAGAACTGTTATATTTTGGAAAATTACCATTACCTTGCAATTTTACAAAAATTAATGTCTGTGATATTGATTTTTTATAGTTTAATCGTAAATTTTAAGACTATTTTTTATTTGTAAATAAAACAAATTGACCATTTTAGTACTATATATCTTATTTGGATTTCATTTTACAAAATATAATCATGTTCTCGCCACGATATGGCTGAAATACTGCCGACGACACGTAAAACACCAATCAATAAATCAATACAAAAATGAAATCAGAAGGCCAATTGCAGTCTTACATAGTATTAAGATGAATAAATGATAGTTCCATATTAAGGACATTTCTCGGAAATCTCCAAGACCTGATAATTTAAAAAAAACACGTACGAACCGTAGAAAATTGAATCAGAAGAAAAAAAAATAAATTAAGATTTAAAATCAAAAGATATGGCAGTTCAAACTTTGGTTAATATCTTGAAAGACTATCAGACCTGTTATCGTTTGAAAAAGTACTTGGTTAGCATACATTCAAAGAATCATATGATCAATTTCAGTGATGAGAATTTAGAAATATGGAAGTTCCGACTTCCTGGTAAATTCCTTTGAAGTCCCCCTGACCTATTTCCTTTTGGAAACATACTGAGCAATCATGTACATATGGAGTCGGTAGATAAATTGGAACTGTGTGGAGTCTTATGATTACACAATATGATAATTCTAACATTGGTTAATTTCCTGGAAGTCTCCCAGAACTGCTAGTTTTTTTTTTTTGGAAAAGTGTTTAGCAACCATACACATATGAAATTAAAATATATATTGCAATCATATAGAGTTTTAATATTATGTAATATGGCAATTCCAACTTTGGTAAATTCCCTGGAAAATTTTTAGTCGTGTCGTTTTTTTTTAAAATAAAAATGAAATAAAACGACCGCAATCCATTTGACCAATGACAATAATGAGGAGTCTATAAATTAAAAAAAATACGTTAGTTCTTTCTTTGGTAAATTATCTAGAAGTCTTTCACGTTTGTTACCGTTTGAATAAAAAACTACCAAGCAACCGTATAAACCATATAAAATCAGAATCAGAAGATAAATGATGTAGTGATAAGATTATAAATGTGTAAGCTCCAACTTTCGGCTATTCCCTGGAACACTCTCAGGTCAGCTGTCTTTTGGAATAGCAATTTCAACCTCAAATCTTTCTCATTCGTGTTTTTACCTTTTCAGATTTATATGATATATGATTTATGAAAAAAGGTAATAAAATTTTAGGTGTATGCGGAAATGTGTAAAGCAAATATACAAAAATGAAAACTCACAGTCGAAGGTTGGTATGTTACCTTTAGAAATTTTTTTACTTCTTTCCCTCCTACTCTATTGTACCTTTTTTCAGCATCTGAGGCCAGATCGTAAGGCGTCTGTCCCTTTAACAAATCAAAGTAAAAAATATTAATACTGAATTAACCACTTCGATAATTAACATCTCAAACAATTTTTTTTACCAATTCGATGCTAATATAACAGCTTATACTGAGTATTTAAGGTGCATTGCTACATTTTAACTTGGTGTCGTGAAATTAATTTTGAGAAACTATGAAACAAAATGTTTTAAGCTTAGTGCGTAAATCTTCAGACTCAAATCATGCAACATTTAAAAAATTCTTAATGTGATCGTTCCATTAGGCTTTTTGAAAACCATCGTAGTCATAAACATACTTCTCATCTTATTCAGTAGCTTAGGTCATCTAAAAAGAATTTTAAAAAAGTGTTACACGTACCTATTAAATAATATTATACTTAAACAGTGAGTAGTAAAAAAGACCAAATAAAAAATGGTATTTACGGGAAAAATGTTTTTGTTTTGTTTTCATTTTATTTTTAATTTTACAATTAATGTCGACATTGCACGACCTTTACATAAAAAGTTTTGGTACGTTTATACTCAAATGTAGATTGTATTTTGTCGCAAAACGACAATATAAAATGTGCAAAAATTGAGTTAAAAGGAAACCTTAACTCAAAATCTACACTCTCAGATGTATTTCTTTCTTAAGCGTTAGATAAAGATTCTAAGTTTTGCTCTAAAGTTTTAAGCACAGTTTTAATTTACCTACAAGATGAGGGACTACCTTGTCAAGACAGAATTCGAACGTATTTTTACTTTCTTGTGATATGTGTTTACCTGCTGCAAAAGTTTACCAGATATAGAATGCGATCATTTAATTCAGAAACTTTAGTGCAAACACTAAACTAATTATGAAATGTATACGACGGAGGTAAAGGCACATCCACATCAACTAGAGTACAATAAATATCGTAACTTTTATCTAAAATTTTAATGCATAAAAACCGTGTTCAATTTTCAAACGAAGTCTTAAAAAGGAGTACGATCATTCCTGATATCAGATTTATTCACGGTTAAATGTTGGGATAAACTTCTTTTGCAAATTTTTGAAACTTTGGATTATTAAAAATGAAAACATCATCTTAATATCTAAAAGTATCATTAAACTTGTGGATTTAATTCTGTTTAAATGGTCTTTCTGAATAAGGACATATACACATTGACTAGTTTTCTCTTGCATCATGGATATAGCATTGCAGGTTAATGTTCCTGCAGTCCAAGCAGATGTTCTTCTTGTTTTTGACAAATCCGACTATCTGAAAACTGGGCTTGTGATTTCCTTCAGGGGCGTATGTTCCCTCAGCAGAAGTATCGACCCAGTAGTTAAAATACAAGTATTCCAATGTTGAATATAGTCAAATTTATATGACCTATGTACATTTTCAAGGAGTAACCTTTCATCAGTACCAATAAAACCAAAACATACGAAGTCCGAGATTCAAACGTTTTTAAACAGTACTGAAATCTAAAAAAAGAAGTTGAAAGCTTAAACTGTAAGTAGAAGATAATCACAGAAATAGTATTTTCAAGCATTTTGTGAAAAAAACCCTAGAAAAAAATATATAAAGACATTATATTGATACTATTCCGATTGACATTCGTTAAACATTCATTAATCAAGTATATACCATTGCATTCTTCTCTGTAAGGCTACAACCTGCACGGATTAATTCCTGTGCTACAGGTAAATGTCCTTCATAAGCAGCAACATGAAGAGGTGTATTACCCTACAATAACAATGATAAAAACTGAATGAAATATATCTCTGAACTAAACCAGCCCTTCTACGTTAACGTCAAACTCGTCGTAATTTAAGAAATGTCTCTGTGAGAGAAATTATTATTTATTTATTCATCGAAGGTTTTCTGTTACGTTAAACAAGATGACGGAAGATTAATATTATAAGACAACGCTAAAAAGTTATTTCCAAAAAACAAATACCTTAACAGAAAGCATTTTGGTCCTATAAAATATTTTAGAGATACTGATTGGTAAGAACATTATGTCAATATAACATGTGTAATCTCCAAAAACGTATACCAAAACAGGAAGTGAGACAAACAAACCATATGCAAGTATGTCCAGTTCCGATTGTATTTGTATTTAATTGATTATAATGTTAATGTTATTTGCCTTTTATGCAATCACTCGATTCTTACTGCTTTTGTAAGTAACTTTTTTTCACTTTGTTCAACCGAACACAAAATAAAAATGAGCAGATATGCAAATAATCATAAGAATATAACATATTACAAAATTGTAAGATTTCCTTATTGGCAACATCTTTGTTCAGTTAAGTGGACGATTCCAATAGGCACTACTTCTCTCCTCTCCTCGCCAATCTATACTTTTCAACAAAAGTAGCGTCAACCAACTTTTATAACAAAAAATTACATATTGCCAAAATGAAAAGCATTAAACAGTTACAAATATAACGTTTTTAACGATGCCTGGACCGAACACGGGCGGTCTATTTTTTCTTTTTTCTTTTTTAAAACATTTGGTTGTATTCAGGTTGACGGATAAATGGATGAAAAATACCACTTAGAATATCGTCTCTGTACGACATTAAGATTTCCATCCACATTTTAAGCCCGTTCGTCCATTGTGACATATGTCATCCGAAGCCATAACATTTCTGCCTCAAAATCTGTCTATCCCGCTGACAAAAGCGTAAAAATAACGTTTACCCGCCCTTTGGTAAACCCTAATTCGACCATACTGAATGGAACAAAATTGGATTCATACAGCCGGAGGATATTCTGCGAGGTATGTGCTTCCCAACGACCCCTTATTTGGGCCCATTACAGCGGTCGATTTTCTTCTTTATAATATTTATGAATGATTTGGCCGCAAAGTCTTTCAAAAAATATTCGGCATACAAATTGACACTAACTTGGCTCATCTCATTGCATCTTAATTTTTATATCGTTACAAATCACAGTTGATGACCCTTCAAGAGAGGATTAAGTGGCCAAGTTTAATAATAGTTTAAAATATCTGGACAGTGTGTTCAAATAAAGAATATACATTTAGACATAATATCGATACAATTCCGATTGACATTAGTAAAACATTGATACATTAAGTAAATACCTTTTTATTTTTGTCTGCAGGACTACAACCTGCACAGATTAATTCTTGTACTACAGGTAAATGTCCTTCATCAGCAGCAGCATGTAGAGGTGTATCACCCTACAACAACAAGATAAAATTGGAATAATTGATTTCTCTGGAATAAAGCAGCACTCTACGCTTACGACAAACTCGTCTGATTTTTAAATGTCTTCTGCGAGAAAAATGATTATTCATCGAAGGTTTTCTATTACGTTTAACAAGATGATGCAACAGTAATATAATATTAAAAATAAATGCACAAGGCTTAACAATTTTATTTATTACAAATATCCTTTAAAGAAAGAATTTGGGTGCTATTATGTATTCGTAATAGAGATACAATTTGATTACTCTAAAAAATTCAGACAGAAAGGTCTGTAAAGGTAGGTTTTCTTTTTAAACTATATTAGTGCCCAAAATTTGTCCGAAAGGTTCATTACTGTTTGTTATCAAGTTTCTTTGAAATTGTATTAAAAAGTTGCGGAAGAAAAAAAAACACGAAAGTTTGTTTAAGTCAAAAATAGCATTTCAAGCATAAAAGCGACATTTTGTTTGTTTAAAAACAGCAAATATGGTTACTTTGGAAACTCCAAGGGGCGTCTTGAATGTTTGACCGTTGTCCATGATAACATTAAATGAGAAATACGCTGACAATTTTAGCAAATAAACGATTCATTTGATCTCCAACCGTTTCCAGTTGTTTTCAAACCAACATGCAAAAAATTTTATATGGATTTTATATATATTAGTTTGAATTCTATATAGAGAGATACCTTGGTTACATCCATATTAATCTCGATACGTATTAGACCCATCATTTACTTTTCCCTATATCCAAAAGTTATACCTTAAGACACTTGTCCATAATCTATTAAAGTTATTAACGGGAAACTCGAAAATAAATCATTATAAAACGTTTATAAACAGTAGGAATTTTAAAGAAAAGACAAAATAATGTTTTAACAATAAATAACAAAAAAAAGAACAAAGGCTTGAACTCCAATAACTTCTGTACAAAGCAGGAATGGAATCGTGTGCTCCGGAAGAGTAAGTCCTCTGTGCAACATCTGTCGTGGAAACGTTAACGTTTGATCTAGGTTAACTTCAATTCGAGAAGAGATCAACTCATTGTGGAATTACCGGAAATAGGTCCACAACTGGTATACCGACTCTGATATCATATGGAATAACTAATTCACGTTGCTTCCATAAAATGTTGAAAGGGATGATTTCAACTTTGATTGGAAAGACAAAATTACTAACGATTGGAAGTACCCTTGATGTACTAATTTACACGAAACAGCAACGCTCTTATTTGAAAATCCTAATATTTAGAACAGACACGAGCATTTTGAATCTACATCGCCATAGGCAGGGAAGAAGGAATATAGCCATATAAAGATTGGAGTTAATAATAGAAATTTCAAAGTCTATGTTTATAACTTTAACCTTTTTTGTTCAAAGCCAAGCTCAAGTCATCAAGGTATTTAATATCTAATGTTTTTTTTTAATATTGCCCTTATAGTCATGTGACTATCACGTACGACGTAATACGCTGTAATTAGTTGATTCTGGTAAACATGATTTTGTAGGAGAATATAAAAATATATTGGCGATCTGCATGTTAAAGTCCTTTTTTCTACAATGTACTGATATTTGTACACGTTATAGCAGTTTATTAGATACTCTTTGAAAAGTGTTCATATCTAATCAATTAGTCATTCAACAAGTATGGTTGTACATATATGTTAGAATAAGTTCTTTTTGGCGATATAACTTAAGCTAAATACCCATCATGGATACATCTAACCTGATTATAGCGGTCGAATTTCTTCTTTATAATATTTATGCATGATTTGGCAACAATTTTTATTTTTTCTATCGAAAAATATTCGGCATACAAATTGGCATTAACTTTGCTCATCTCATTGCATCATAAAAAAAGTGGAGGTAGTGGTCAAGTTTAATAATGATTTTAATTATTTGGATGATGTTTTAGCTTTTAATAATCAAGCGCATTAATTTTTTTCCACAAATTATCCACAAAATGTTAAACTGATAAAAGTTTTATTAGTAATTGCCGTAAATCATTTTCCATATGAATTTAAAAAAATAACATAGTTGCTAATGCAAATTTATGATATGAGCGAAAGTTTGTCTGTTCCTACTGTAAACGTTCTGTTTCGTACTGAAAACGTATTTTGGCTCCTTCGTATGGTGTTTATATATTACAACTAATACGGTTTACCAGTGTTTTCACGATAGTTTCCTGCTTTAACGATCGCTACCTATATCTTACTGATAAACGTTTGCAGTAGTGATACATATATCACAAGCTTTTTAAGACTTTCACAATATTTTAAAACATATGCAAATATTTAATAAAAAGACTTCAAACAGAGAATTTGAAAATAAGGTAGATGATCGATTTTTTTATATTGCTTAACGTCAGCGGGAAATATGTTATGCATATTCAGGACGAGATCATATAAATGATGAATGATGATGAATGAACTGTGCTTTGTACATGACCGCCCTGCCCCGCAGGATATTTAATATGCCAGCTCGGGAAAGAACCAGTCCTGTGAAAGACCTGCTAGGCTTATTATTCTGAATCTGGGCCGGTCAGTGTGTTCTTTCTCCTCCTTTGACAAAAATATAAAACTAGCAGTCACTGAAAGCAAGCTCTTGGTGAGATACCTAGTGGTAAAACATCAACCCTCTCAACACGAGATGTCAACAAAACAGTATGTCTGACGATTTAATATTGTGTGTCAATAAACGTACAGAAAGACAAGATGGATGCAATGTCAAATATATTAATATTTGTGCAATAATGCTATCAGTTTCTTATCTTTTGTACCAACAAAAACAAGTTTGAATGACTTGGCTACAATGTCGAACTTGTACCCCTTGTGGATAAGTTTGTTTATGGGAACAGTGAAATTCAAGAGATCATCTTTTAATTTGTAAGCTTTATATGTTATGTTTTCATAGAACGTAGCTATGACATTCCATTACAACTCTGTATTAGAAACCGTATTTAGTTTTTAAATCTTTGTAACCGTTATAAAATTTTGTGAAAGTCTTAAGAAGCTTGTGGTATCTGTATCCCTCCTGCAAAAATTTTCCAGTAATATATAGAATGCAATCATTAAAGTCAGAAACTATTGCAAACATAGGACAATCGATCTAATTGTGAAATGTAAACCCAATACGAAGGAGCTAAAGGCACGTCCACATCAACTATATATACAAGTATAAACAAATCAAGGTCTCTTACCTCTTGCAATAGCATCAAAACGTTTGATTTTTCCACCCTCTATACTACTATTCCACATT
>JARWCS010349985.1:0-11111 GCA_034783895.1 Geukensia demissa
AAATGATCTTTTGTTCACCTTTCACATTTCAACGTGCTGCGGTCGTATCATGCTGCGCTTGTGAAGCACCTCTGTTAACATAAAAATCCAGTGCTTGGTTAAGAAAGTTTTATGTGTACCTATATAATCTGCATTTGAAACTTGGTTTTAAGGGGGTTTTTTTAAGGAAAAAATGTGAGGCTTAGTCAAATATTGTGGTGAATTTTGCTATTGATGGACTCTCACCCTGTGTACCTTAAGTTTCTCATACATTATTTTTTTAATTTTGACACTTTTTAAAACTTAGATTTGATATTCATAACTACATTTTGTTTCAATTCTCTTCCATTTTTTTTTCACTCAAATTTTTTGTTGGACCAAGAATATGAAAACTACTTTTGTCGTCTGCTTACATCTTTTGCATGACAACTATGTACATGTACAATATTGCATGTAAATTTTACCTGCATGATATTATATTTATATACCTGTTTCGAGTGTATTTCTATATCTTATTGTATCCATGAGGTATTTGATCCTGAGGCAGATGACAAAGTTATTTGCACAGGCTGCAGGCAGTATTAGTTGTCATGACAACAGACCAGTAGTACTCTCAGCCAGATTGCTTTGCAGTATCTTGTTTTGTTCTTAGATGCTGTGTTGATACTTTATAATTAGGTCTTAAATTGTATAAAAAATAAAAGCAAAGAAACAAGAAACTAGACCTTGTTAGAACAGAAAATGCATGGACACCATGTGTATCTCAAATCCTATTTTCAGAGATGCTAGCATGTTTCTGAACCTCTGGTATTTGAACGGTTAATTAAAAGGAGAAAATATAATTAATTCCTTAGAAGATTTTGCTACCATTTAGGAAGTGTTTATGATTTTATCAGTTATTGAGGCTTTTTGATAGCAAACATTCCATGATATGAAGATGTTTTTGATAGAACTAATCAAATAACACACCTAATCAGGGCCCGTATTCATAAACACTCTTAACTAAAGTATTCAGTTGACTAAGATTTTCCTAAGGATTTCCTTAGTTAAAGATAAAATCTTAGTGATATTCATAAAGCATCTTAAGTACTACCTTAACTAAGGAATACTTAAGTATTTGTCATTACGGAACTCCTCGCAGCTATACCTTTGAATAATATGTAATTATATCAACAATTATTCAAAATGCCAATTTCTGATTATAAAATTCACAAAAGCTATGTTTGCTTAGTTTTACAACAAACTTATTGAACTGGAACAATGATTTATTGCGCCGTAACAGATTTATACGACTGAGATACACTTTTTTTTACAATTGATCAACTGACTATTTTATTCATGAACGTCAGGGATTCATCCCCAACAGATGAAAAAAATGAAATGAAATAGAATTGGATTCTTCTGAAATTTGTGTTGAAAACCTATATTTGGATTTAACGTGCCATCAATTCAACCCTGGGTCCACCCGTCAATGGCCAACACAGACTTTACAAAAAGAAGGTCGACTACAAAGAAACAGCAGGCAAATTTGCAGAAATTCCACGTAAATACGGAAGTTGTAAAAACAAAATAAATTAAATAAAATTAAATAAAGCGTTCCACAATGGGCTCTTGAGTCCAGCCCTGTCCTATAGTTTAATCAACGCCTTATCGACAAGACAACACAAACACGTCGAGGACTGCAGATAGTTAAACGTTGATGACGTATTATTTGAATCTTGCTAGCATTTATTGACAAAGATGTCGACCTTTTTAGTGATGTTTCTTCAGTGAATATTACAATTCATAAACTAGCACAGAAACCTTTAAATGAGAGAAGCTCGGGTTTTAACTTAACAATAATTTGATTGTGGGTCTTGAAAAAGTAATTGCTTATCAATAACAACAAATATTCTGTCTTCCATAAGTATATGGAATATTTTGGACAAAAAGTTGCCTCGCCATGTCTTTAAATACACATATTATGTCGCGTTATTAAAAAAAAAATACTACAGTAGGTATTGTTTAAGCCATGTTCACGTTGAGAATAAGTTTAATGAATAGTTTCACATTTTGTATTTCGGGGCCTTTTACAGCTATCGTTATGGTGTGGACTCTGGTTCATTGTTGAAGGCCGTAATTGGACCTTCGACTGTCATTTGGCGGATGGCTGTCTCATGGCCAGTCATGCTATTTTTGTATAACATGTATTGAAATAGGGATGGTCATGCAAGCCTTAGGTCAGGGATCGTAATTACCCCAAGATCAAAATTGGGACTGTTTGGGTGGTAGGGCAGGGAAATTTAGCCCTTGCAACTAGCCGAAATTTGAAACTCGTTTAAAAGTTTTGTAGAGAGTTGTGCGTGAAATTTGTACCACCGCAGATCGACTTTTACATCACATCCAACCAACGTCGGGTTATTTTTGGTAGCCACAATATATCAGAAACCGATAATATAGATGAGTAATCGGCTGGGTGGGGGTTAATGTATAGATATAAGCTTTTTCGGTTTTTGCACCAAAAGTTAAACGAAATGACAATGAAAAGGTGTTCAGATATAGATATATAGTAGACCCGCTTGCTCATGATCTTACGATCGTTTTTTTTTATCAATGCTTGATTTCGTTGAGTAAATCAAACAAAAGGCAAAAATAATTCCCTAATTTTCAAAATTTTGTGCGTTTTTGAATTGTAGGCATTATTTCACTTAAAATAAATATACTTTGTAAAAGTTAAGGTAGGTACCTAGCTACCTTAAAGTTAAGGGAAAACTTAAGTAAAATCTTAGTTTAAGTGGCTTTATGAATACCACTCAAGTATTGTGGGCGGAGTTTCCTTAATCTAAGATTCTCCTTAGGAAATACTTAAGTTAAGATGCTTTATGAATACCACTTATGTAAAATGGGCGGAGTTTCATTAACTTAAGTGTTTCCTTAGCAAAATCTTAACTTAAGTAGTTTTATGAATACGGCCCCAGGGTCATAAAGGTACAAGTCTAAAATCAATCTCAGTTTATATCTTCATTATCATTAAAAGATTTTTGTAATGAAAAAATTGATAAAAGTAAGTAGAACAAACTGTTTGAAAAAACTGAAAGCTTTGTTTCCAGAGGTAAAATTTATAACCTTTGTTTTGGTCCTAACATCTAGGACAATTATGAATATTCCTTAGTTGTAAACAGTTCTGTCATAAGTTTTTCTTTTGTTTTTTAAATATTTTAAAATGAAAAACAATGTTAGAATGTTGATTGACTGAATGCTATTTTGGGGATGTTGATAGGTGAAATTACAAAAAAAATCTTAAGATTCAAATGAAATTAAAAAAAAATTTTTAAGATTCAAATTAGAGACAATTGATTGAAATAGCAGTAGTGAAGAAAAAAATAACCTAACAAAATTGAAAGAATTATCAACTCTTTTTCGAGAATTTTTGGTGTTTTAAAAATGGTGGGAAAGGACTTACTCAGAATTTTACCTTACATTTATATTACAGATGGATTGATTGGATCTTAACCATTCCAACGGAAATCTAGACTATGATAAAATTTCATTGATAGGCCTTTTATTAGTTGTTGGACCTGTATGAAAAGAAAATTTAACCCTGTATCAAAGGAAAAACTCAGAGGAGACTAAACATAAACCTAACATAATTGAAAGTAAGGAATGAGTAAAGGTTTATGTGATATCAAGACAGCTACTTGTAGTACTTCTAAGGCATCACATGCTGAGAGTGCTCTATACAATTATTTCTGCTGTTAACACAGTTTGGCTTTTATATTCTGTTAGTTTCTGTTATTTGCATGAGTTGCTTAGCAACACTAAAAAATAGCCAGTCACATTTTTTAGTGTTAAAAGATGATGTCACACACTTTTGAATGAATGATTACCACAAAAACTCTACCATTTTTTTTGTTCATCTAGGCAATGTAGTTCAAAATATGACATTGTTTTAAACCTAAAAATTATGTTTGAGTTCCAGACCCATATCAGAAAAAATGCCTATTTTTTTTATGATGGTCAAATTAAAAAAAAAAAAAAACATAACGAATCTTTCAAAATATTAGTGGTATTCCATTTTTTGAAGAAAAAAAACATCTTTAAATCATTATTTTGTAAATTTTAACCAAATTTGTTACTTCACTAATTGTTACCTCCCTTTTTCAATGACTCACAGTGCAGAGCAAACAGTAGAAAACAAACCAATAACTAACTGTCTGAATTTATACAGGCTTGTATTTTTAAGATTTTTTTGGTTTCTTTGTTATGTTAAAAAAAATGGATTTTTTTAACAGGCAGTTCAGATTTAAAAATGTGACTGGCTTACAGTTCAAAAACCGCTTTGGTGTATCAATGCTTATATATATTGTAGCTATAAGTTGTGAATGTGAAGAATTTCCCGAGCAGAAGAAATTTGTTAGAGGTTGGAATTACCCCTGCGGTGTTGTTGTTTTAAAATTGTCATCGTAAGTTTACCTAAGTTGATGTTGTGAAAGTTTTGTCTAGCTTGCCCTCATCTTGCCAATGATGTTGTCAGGCAGTATGAGGACAGGGCTTCAGTTTAAGAACCAGCTGATTTGTTTTCAAAGATCTTGGTTGTAAGATAGACATTTCTCTGAGATAATTAAAATGTTTGAACAGATTTTCATACAATAGATCCATATTTTTTTAATGTTGTTTCAATAAAATGTCTCTTTAACAGATTTATAATGCCAAAACTAGGATCAAATGTCTTATTAACAATTTCATAATGCCATAACTATGAATTTACGA
This sequence comes from Geukensia demissa, assembly GCA_034783895.1. Lineage (NCBI taxonomy): Eukaryota > Metazoa > Mollusca > Bivalvia > Mytilida > Mytilidae > Geukensia > Geukensia demissa. The sequence goes on from JARWCS010349985.1 coordinate 4,729, forward strand.
GCATCTCAGAATGGAGTTTTTTTCTTGATTCATTTTGTTTTATGATTTTGGTCAATTTTCTTACTATTGAAGATAAGAAATGGAGGCATATGATAAAAGCTGAACTAATGACAAGCTGAAAACTTACAACAAAGACTAAATTGTGGCAATCGATTGTTTAAGAGACATTTTATTGTCGAAAACAAGAAAATCCTGGGCCAAAGGATTTTGCAATCAATCTATTTTTACAGATGAGAAAATCAGGACAGCAAAATGATAGCAACAATTCTCTGATTTTTATACTTTATTTAATTCTTTGCATGATTTTGTTATAAAGTAGTTAATATCTAACAAAATATTAATACAACTTTGTGACTTTATTCTTTTTATAAATTTTGTAAGAAATTTAGATTGAAACTTAATCCAAGACGAAAGCAAAAACAAAACAAAACAAGAGACAAAAAACATCAGTGCACAAAACACTTCACTAAAGCTGGAGTAAAACAAAGGTGAGGTCAGGTTCTCCGGAAGGTAAACAGGGTTTGCTTCTCTAGTGCCACCTGTTTTGGTGATCAAATCTGGTTGTTTCATCACAATCAGCAGTAGTCACAACTAGTATAGGAACAGAATTTTAAGTTATGACAATGGGAAGATGTTTATTTGTGAACAGGATATTTAATAATGGTCACTTTAGTCATGATAGTGACTGAAAAATTTCAGAAATGACGACTTTAATCTTTCCATCAAAAGTCCTTGGTTGAGCAGCTTTTTGGTCTTCAGCAATCCCTTTTAAAAATTCTAATCAGAAGCACTGACTGAAACAGAACACTTCTCTCCTTTACTAAACTACTCCTTTCTGTAGATATTTGCTGTAATTCTTTTCATTGGTTTATTCAATTGCTGTCTTTTCATGGTCTTTGAAACTTTTTGATATCATTGCTTGAAGAAAAGGAGTCTAAATATCAAACATTTACAATAATGTATGATCTGTCATGTTTCTTTTCAGTAATCCAAACAAATGTAAACTAGTCAGTTTGATACAGCCAGATATAAAAGGAATGGTTCCGAAAAATCTTACCGATGCTGCCATCCCAGGATCGATGTCCGAGTTCTTCACAAGTTTGAGTGCTGCTCTTAAGGAGGATGGAAAAATCGTATCATAAAAGATGGCTGTCAGTCTGTGTTCATCGTATATGTCAGCCTGACATATCATTTTTATACATGTAGTGGATATTTGTGTGAAATCTTTAGAGAATACGAACAAATTGAACTTTTTTTAATTTTTGTTACTGAATAAGTGTCAAATTTGTGATAAATTTAAATGTGCTTGACTTGTTATTTTACTTAAAAAGTTTGTTAAAATCAAATATTTTATATTTATTTATAAGAATAATAGATATTTTAATAATTACAATATATATATTGTGATATTGTAACAATTTCTGATAAGGCTGGAATGAGAATTATGAGTGATGTCATTTTCTAAAATTCAAAAATCAATTATAATGGAAGATGACAAAATTTTCAAATTTTCCTGATGAGTGGAGAAAAACTTGACAGTTTGTTTAAAAAATCTGTAATGTACAAAAGTTATCAGATTCTTTTTAACATTGCATTTTGTAAGAATTAATAAGATTTTTCAAAGGATATTTTCACAATAAGTGAAAAGTGAAAGACTCTGTTCATGAAACATGATATTATACCAATGTCTGATTAGCCTGGAATGTCTGCCATTATTTCCACCTGATGTAGGCTGTGGTACATCTTAGGAAATCAAGATTGAATGTTGTATATTTTTAGGCCAAAATATCAATTAACTATTCAAAAAGGGAGATAACTCATGATAATCTGCAACTTTTGGTTACATCGTACATGACAGAAACTGGCCTAACAATTTAGATAAGAATGTTTATGGAATTGGAATATCCTTTGCCTTAAAAATTATTTATTTACAAAAACATTTTTGTGCCACCAATTTAGTAACATTTTCCTTAATTTTAAATGGATCACTTTAACCTCACCAGTACAGTGTGATTTCACTACAAGCTTGGTATCACACAAAAAAACAGACACACTCTACTTACAGCACATGTGATAAGGTTTGTCAGTTACCTGCTGAAGGTCGGTGGTTCTTTCTGAGCACTGCGGCTTCCTCAATCTATAATACTGACTGCTACGATATAACTGAAACATTATTAGCCTGAATTCATATCTTGAAAATGTTATTTTTAAAAGACAATATTGGTTCATTTTAGGATGGTATAAGAACATTTATGTTAAATTTATGTGTAGAATGGTTTAAATTAAAAACCTTTGAGGTCTGAATGGTGCTTTATTATAACTTTTATTCATTTGCTAGAGCTTTGGATATAACATCATAGATTTATTGTTCGTCTTTAATCACAGGAAAATGTCTTCTATTTTCGGCATTCTCAATGGACAGAACATTGATTCTAGAAGAGTGTGACATTTAAACACAATCAAATTAAAGATTTCAGAGTTTTCTGACATTTTAGAGTTTTTTGAAGAGTTGTAGCCTGGGGATAATGTAATTCTATTTATGGAATAATTGACAGAAAATAATTACCAAGTCTCTATAAAAAATACTTTGAAGATACTTTTGACAGCCTTCAGCAAATTTTGTGAGAAATAAGCACATTTCAGATAATTTAGAAATAATTAGCAGGCATTAATTAAGTAAAAATTAAGTGAAACAGTCCATTAATGACTTAAACTGTGTACTTTTAGTTCTATTGAAATTAACATTCAAAAAATGGATGTTAAAGGTTTGTATTAATTTCAAAATAATAAGGTTTTCTATTTTAAGAACTTTTATATTTGAACAAAATAAGCAGAAAAAAAAACCAAATCGGTCAGTTTACTTATGTTAGTGAGGTTTCTCTAGATTTTTCATTGTGATTTGTATCAACAGGTTCTGTTTATTTAAACTAATGAAAAAAATCAAAAAGATTTTATAATTGATTTCTTTGATAGATTTCTATACGACCACAAAATCAATGTGACCATATTATAGTATGGTGCTGTCGGCATTAGCGTGTGTACACATGAAAATGAAAAGATATGCGGTAAATGTAAATGTAAATTTCCTGCGCAATATCTTTTGTTCTAGTAAACTGTTTCTTTTTATATTTTGGGACATTGATTTTTGGTACTATATAAAGGTCAGTTTTGGTGTTCTAGCTCCACCAGTTTTTGGGAGAGAGACTAAAAGGAGGTTTACTTATATTTTAATGTAAGTTACTTATTACTTGTCTGATTTTAATGGGGATTTTTTTCCTTGTATTCATAACCAAGTCAAAAAGATATGAAATATTTGCTCATTAAAAAGAAATTAAAATTGTGCAAAAATATTTGCTCATTAAAAAGAAATTTAAATTATGCAAAATTAAATGCACTGGAAACTGATTCAGCCACATTCTGTGTCCAGCAGAATACTGTGTCTACACTTATGTACAACTTTCCTATGTCAACTTGCTGTATTCTTATAATGCTGCACCTGCAAAGCCCCTCATTAAGATGGGGTTAATAAAAATTATAACAGGAAAAGATTGGAGGGTTGGGGATTTGCACTGGTCAGAAATATTAATGATAATGAATGGATGAAACCAGAGGAGTTTGAGTATCAGGGGATGGGTGGGGGTTGACAGTTATTAACATCCTACACAGCAAATTAATGCTCTCAGTCCGACGGGTGTACAATTATCTGAACATAAAAACTAAACATCTTTGAAATACAATGGACTCCTAAGCTATAGAAATTTTAAACCAAACTGAGTTCTTCCAGGTTTTTCTCCTGGTCACTTACCAATATAAGTAAAAGTTGTTGAGGAGTTGCAGTGTATCTTCCAATATAGAAAAAGAAGTTAGAGGCTCTATTAAAGTTCCATTCAATTTCCGAGTTACAGAACAATGCCTTAGAGCTTGAATTTCTTGAAAAAGTAATGTGCCCCTTTCATCATATTTTAAGTAGATATTGAATTTTTTTTTCTATTTCCAGATTTGTTGCATTTATGATCGAGTCCTATATGAAAAAGCAATTCGTGATAAATTTATCATAATGATAATAATTAATTGCAAATGACAAACAGAGTTTATTTCACCACGTTTTCCATTGAAAAATAATAAAATCAACAAAAATTATATTGGTCAACACAAATATGATCAATTAGCATTATGATACTGGTAATATATAATCATATATATCATTTAGCCATCTGATGAGAGTATAAAAATGATTATCTTTTATTAAAGATATTAATTTTGTCCACATTAATGTCAAAATATTGATGTTTTTTCTTCATATTAACTATGTCCTATTTGTTTGTGTCTGATTAAACACTAATTACTGATATACATCAATTCCCCTGACAAATGGGTGAATTTTCATTATTTTATATGTTTTAATTAGCTTGCAGGTCATAGACTGTTTTTTTTACCATGATGTTATATTTTCTAGACCATTGATTATAGAACGCCAAACAGAAGGACAATAGTCATGAAGCCACGTTCTGACTTAAGAATTTGCTAAAAAATAATGAGGGACTAATATCTATTTTTCTATACCATTTGTTTCGAAAATGTCTAGAAAAAGAAAATCTTGTAGTGTACATGTATATATTCAAAACATATCTATTTTTCTCATTATGTTTATAGTCTGTTGTTACTCCCATGGCAATATCTTGGAAATTTCATAAATTTTCTTTACTACTATTTACCGGTATACATTTCTTTCTGAACAAAATGGACCAAGGAACAAAAATTCAACTGCCAACACAACCAAAGTATTATATAATTGTATTTTGTAATATTTATTTTTTGTGACAATTATTGATATGTGATCAGTATGAAAAATAAAATTAAAAATTTGTAAGATGTTCCTTTTTTTACATCACAATAAAAAAAAATTGTGATCATATTACGGTATGGTCTTCTTCTTGTGATCTATCTGTAGATTGAGAAGTTTCTGCTGGCAAACTTTTGCTTATGGCATTTAGGAGAAAGAGCAAAAACTGGCCAGCATGGAGTTGTGGCTGGTAAGGTGTCTTCATGTGGACTGTTTCACTGTTTGCTATCACATAAAAATCTGGCTAAATGCACTGGACTAATATAAGGTAGGGTTGATTTATTGATTCACTTCAATATGCTTGAGTCCTGATTATGCATGAATTATTTGCCAATGGTGATTTTGTAGCAATTTATCAATCAAAATGGAACTAGACTCAGGTGTTCTTCCTGAACATAGGCTTACATACGGTAAAATAGGCACTATAACTGTGAGTAAAAACTCACTATTAACACCCAGCATTACTCAATAAAACTAGTCTCCATTGGTATAGATCACTTTTACATACATGTACATGTTTTATAAATAAACCACAAACAAATTTAAGTCACTTTGGAGCAAAAGAGGCAATAGGGACACAATCTTGAGTGTCACATTGTGTGAATACTTGTATTTGGTTCACATGTACATATGAATAAACCATGGACCAACTTTGGAATCTGTGGATTGAATGGCATAGGAGGAGACGATAAAGGTAAAATCTAAACTCAAAATGATCAGGAGACAATATCGCATTTACTATTGTAAATGTGGTGAATATATTTCGCAACTTGTCCCTTTACCTGTGTATGTAGTAATGTTTCAGATTTTTTATATTACAGTGAAACCTGTCTAAACTGAACACTGAGAAAACCGAAAACCTGTCTTAACCAGACTGATTCTAAAATCCATTTACACACGTTTTTATTTGCATTTAACCTGCCTTAACCGAACACCTGTCTAAACCAAACATTTCTTCAAAGTCCAAAAGGGGTTCAGTGTAGACAGGTTTCACTGTACCAGGAAATACTAGGTCAAGGATTTCGTTACCACATCTACTAAATTCTTTCATAAATTTCAAGATAAAATTTTAAAGTTTGGTTTCACATGTAGAAAATTGGTAAAAAAAATTGGCTATCACACCAGAACTTTTTGAGAAATGTGGTAAATAAAGCAAGCAAATACCATTTGGATTTATTAGTTACTTGAATAAACTTGTACATAAAGGCTTTAAGATCTTTGAATATTGTCTTCTTTGGAATCAATATTGACCCTGCCCAATACATCAAAACTAATAAATGACTGCTAATACATTAAAACAAAGTTTATTCAATATTTTGTTGTATTTTCGTCCCACATGCTGTTGATACTTTTTATTTTTGGCATTTGCATAATACCCCGACATGATTTTGCCAGCATAGAAAAAAAAACGGAAATGTGTAAGCGGAAGCTGTATTTTGTATAATAAAACAGAAACAATACGTGAAAATCCTGCCTCCAAAAAGCGGAATTCCGTTTTAAAACGGAAAAAAACCATGTCTGAATACCCTGTTTTCTTTGG
>JARWCS010349995.1:0-11110 GCA_034783895.1 Geukensia demissa
GCATTCGGCAAACACACAGATTAAGATGGATTTTCACTGAGCAGCAAATTCACTACCTGCACTATGGCGACCGGAACTTCAGGGTATCAAAACCGGATGAATCAGAAACGACGACTTGGATGATGACACGCATATCAGTCATTTTACCTATATCTGAGTGGATATGAGCTTATTCACTGTTTTACAATTTTAAAGGATTAGACTGTATAAACATTCATTAGAACATGAAGAAAGAGATTATCATGTTCTTACATATACATATTAACTTACTTGTAATTAGTTGTTGACTAGCTACAGGCAATTTAAGGCATTTTGTTTGTTTCTTGAATGGATATTATTAATGGATATAAAGAAACAAACATTTGAATTTTTTTTTTATGTTTCACTAATGTAACAATAGACTTGAGCAAAAATTAAGGCGTGATAAACAAATAAAACGATGATCATAAATCTATTCAAAATGAAGGAGGTGATAAACTGCATCCCCAAACTTGTTGGTTACAGTGTCTAGTCTGTAGTACAGATAATCTGCGGTTTATCTTTTTGATGTACCCTCTTGCAGCCGGCTGCATACCGTATCATGGTCAGGTCGTTGATTGCTTCCTCGTGTTTCAGTAGTAAAATGAGTTTGAAGAGGTAAGGATGTGGTTGCTATATATGACATTTAACTTGCTGTGCCAGACCTCCAGATGGTTAATAGTCCTTGTGTTTCGTATTTGTACCACATGTCGGTCCTTTCCTACCAAATTAGTTGTGACATAGTCTGTAAACGGACTGTAGTTAGTTTCAGTGTCGACCTTGTCTATTTCTTCAAGGGCATTGAGCATGTATCTTCAACTTCAGAGCAGGAGTGAGGGGGTTAGTACAGCTGTACGGCGCACTAGTTGGCGATGTCGTATCTTTGAAAGGAACTTGCAGACCCGTCTTGCACTTTTCTGTGCATCGCCTGTGTATAATGGAAAAACAATCTTGTACAGGTTTGGGTAATACTGAAGTTCCTTGCATTGATAGATGGAAATATTGTGTATGCTGCACGTGGATGGCTACTTCCTAGTCAAGAGAGTAGTTGGCTGTAGTTGAAATTGGTGTTGCTGGCATACATCTTGGAGTACTATTTTGAATCTTGTGTAGACTTGTTGGTTCTTAGCTGGAAGAAGAGTGTATTCTATTGGGTACATGGCACCATTAACCATAGCATGAAATGTGTATAGTTGGAAGAAGAGTTCTGACATGAGTAGAATGTACCATCGCCATATATTGTATCTGCAGCTGCTCTATTGCATAGTAACATTAGCATGCATCCGCCTACATTGCCGTCTGCTCATAAGAATATGTCTTCTTTGGTGGTTTGTGCCCATATAACATTTACGTCGATGACATCTACAGGTTTGCCTTACTAAACAATAATTGAGACATAACCCTAAGGCAAGTTGAAAAAGGCCCTAGAAATTAAACGTTAAGTGTCAAAAATTAAATCTTATAGTTGGGTTTTTCAAGTTTGTTTAAAATGTCATTTTGTCAAACCACTGTCTGAGGTTAGGATTTATTGATTGCTGCTTAACGCCTGAGGTTAGGAAGAGGGTTGAGCACTCACAAACATGTTTAACACCCCACATACTTTTGTGTGCATGTCCTAAGCCAGGAATCCAGTGGATGTCATTGTTTTTTTGTGTTTGTTTGCATTGTTTTTATTTGGTCCATATTTATATTTGTTATATTTTGGAAAATTACCTAGCAAGGTTAATATATATGGAAATGCCAATTTTGGTAAATTTCATGGAGGCCTCTATGACCTGTTAACTTCTGGAAAAGGACTTCACAACCATATACAAATGTGTAAAAAAAACAACACAACTAACAACAAACAAATAGAGAAATACAAAAATTCTAGCTAAAATATACACCAAAAATTATTGCATTACAAACCATATCATCTCAGTACCCCCCCCCCCCCATGTCTTCCTGCGGACTGATGCTTTCGTGAGATGGCACGTTAAAAATCCAGCTCAGCGTGTCAGTCCAGTACAAAGCAGGGTTCATTAATCACCACTCATCATTAATATGCTTTCGTCCTGAATATGCATGGAATATTTGCCACTGGATGTTAAGTACCATTCAATAAATTCAATCAATCAGTACAAAATATATTATTGTTGGGATAAAACATGATCTTTACTGTACCAATTTTAGATGTGTAAAAATTGGTATTAATTTACAGCTTTATTTCTGTGTAAGTTTATTTTATATTGTATCAAAACTGTAGTTGTTAGGTTGGCAGCAAGTTTCTGGTAAATAAAATCACTAGCGATCCATAGAGACAAAGTAAAAAACTATTTTAATTTATATTTATTCTTCAAATTATATAGAACAATGATTTACCGGTCGTGCCATCACCTACTGGGGCAATGTGACTCTAGATACACAAGATGATGATGATAAAAGATGATGTACATGAAATGATAAGTCAGGTAACATTCAGAGACTGTAGTATGGGTAGTTTCCATTAAACTACAAATATATCTTGTAAATTATCAATGTATCAAAATATGTTTTAAATTGAAATTACCCACAACAGTACTGCACATATGGATTCTGCATGTAATAAACGTGCCTGGGAAATTGTGCTCTGTGAAATCCTCAAACATCATCTTTTATATCAAAACTATTAGAATTCTAATAAAGGTTTCATTGTTACACTTCTAACTAACAGACATTCTTGTTTTGATTTGTACTAACCTAAAAATTAACCAACAGCTATGCCATATGATGAAAAATTGAAAAAGGTATTCATTTTAACTTCTGAAATTCAAAAATATAACATCCCAATATCACTCAGCAGTGTCTCAGGAGAAAAATACATAACCAAAGATAAGAAGCTTCTTATTTCCCCTGTATTTTGTTCTATTCACAACACCACATTTTGATTTATAAAATATTTTGACAGTAATACTAAAATGACATAAACTTTTATTTTATACGAAACTGCCAACAAAATTGACACATATGACCACGAACCACAGTAAAAAACAATTTAATTCCATGTTAAAAATTTCATAAAACAAATTTTTTCTAAAAAACTTTGTCTACTGTGCAAATTTATATATGTTTGGGATGCTGGCCAAATAGATTATGTCTACATGAATAATGCATTAAAAGATGATTTTATATAATTGGCACCTTTTCAAAGCTTTAATGCAAACATATACTGAAATTCCCAAATCAATTTTCTGCTTTAGTTTAATTCATTTATCCTCTTTTGTGTTATAAGCATAATTCATAGTGTCCTTTGATCACATATTATAAGGAATAAATGAAAATAGATCCAAATTTCTCCTAATTATAAGGAATAAATAAGGGGTTGGTGAAAATAGATCCAAATTTCTCTTATCTCCAGAGTTCAGTCACTACAACTTCAATTTGTTCTGAATTAATCTTTTTTATATATGCCATCAGACAAACATTAAGAAATCAATGGTGTTGTAAATTAAACAAAATGCTGCCCTGCTCCTTCCTTAACATAACAATCTGACAGTTATTCTTTAGTATTATTTCCCCTTTCTTTCAATCCAAAAATATTAATAGCTCATTTGCAAACTGTTAATGATTTTTTTCTTGTACTTCAAATAGCTGCTTCCAAAAGAAAACTTGAAGTAGTATACATGACATTAACTGCATACCCACACCATTTTTAACATTATATATCAGTGTCAAAAGGTCAACATTATGAATCAACCAATGAATAAATATAAATTTTAGTTAAGGACAACTTAAGGCAAAATTAAACAATCTTACATTCTAATCATTCATGATTGGTGAGCTAAAAAACAAAGCTAACAATTAACAAATAGAGAATTACAGAATTTCTAGCTAAATATATAACAACAATTACTTCATTATTAACCATATCTTCTTAGTACAAAATATATGAATGAAAAAGCTATCTATGCAGATGTACCGAAATTACACCAGACTACAAATACTGAATTTTTTTTCCTGTTAACAAGTTTTTCATTCTGCATGAAATACAAGACATATTGGAAATTCAATGTCGATATATGATGCATAGACCAGAAAATGGTAGATTGACTGCCCAGTTAAATAAAGATTTAAATGGAATTTTTTCATTTAACAATTTGAGAAGCTGGGATTTCAAATAAGATTCAGTATGCCCCTCAAACTAAAGTTAATCTTATCCAACACATACCAAGTATAGTTACTTATCTGCTTTAAATTTTCCAAAAATTCTATATACTCGAGTTATTTTCAAATTTTGTGACACTATAAAGGGAAATCAAAGAGAAAAGATCTGCAACAAATACCTTATATTTATTGTGTAAATGTTTAATGTTTGTTTGATTGGAGTTAAAAACTATTTCAACAATATTTCAGTCTTGTTGCCAGGGTCAGTTTTATTGGGGAAGGAAGCCGCAGTGCCTGAGAAAACCACCCACCTTGGGCAGGTAACTGAAAAACTGTTTCACTTGAATTGTTAGTTGAACAAACCATTTCTTAAATGCTCTAAAAATAACTGTAAATATCAAAACCTCATTATATACTTAATATTATTTAGTTTGTAAATTTAAAATAAATAACAATAAAGAAGATAGAACAACTGATAACTCTGCTACAGTAAATAAGTCCTACATTAAATAATTATCTTGAAATATTTTGATACTTGAGACATATTGAAAAAGAATTGAAATTTCGGCATATTCATTGAATTTATGACCTTTTGACCATTAGCTTGTTTGATATTGTTTAAATATAAACAGTTTATAAGGTCTACCTCCTAGTAAGCTTGTGTGGGTGATCAAAATGAAGCAATTATTGGCTATATTCCTGATATATAAAAAAATCTATTTTTTCCGTACAGTCAGTTTTTACATCACACACTCACAAACAATATAAAACAACGAAAGGTGTATCAACAGTCCATTCTCCTTAATATTATACCCATTTGGATTTCAACTATTTGTTTTCTATTAACATCAGAATATGCACAAGTGTTGGCTTACTCCCGTGAAAACCCTTAGACAAGTCAAGCATCCATGGAGATCATTTTATCTTCATTTATATTCTTAATTTTATCCTATAAATTAGGATGTTAAATGAAATGATCTGAATTAAACAAGTCCAAGGTCTTTCCCCTTACAGTGTTTATCTATGGAAATGCAAGTGTGAATGACAACAGACTAGAAAAGGAAGATCAAACAAAAATCTACTATGTCTGCTATGGAGCAGGTATGTTAAGTAATGAAAAATAAAAATTATACAAATTATGCCATCTTGCTACAATAAATAAAGTTGAAATACATATTCATCAGTGAAGCGCAGACACTCAAAATCTTTTAAAATTTCAGGAGATTGAGTAACTGAAATTAAATGACAGTAATAAATGTAAAAAAAACTTCATTACAAAACACATCCAATACTATGAAACATTTTTCAAACATGCTTACCTTTTCACTCAAGCCATGCAAAATAAATTCTCAGGTACTCTTGTTAATTTCAGTGCAAAAAAGAATAAAAAAGACAGATATTATTTTCCTTTTATTACAGAAAATTTTACTTAAAATCTCAAAAAAAGACAATGGATATCTATTAGTACTCTTTTCTAGAGAACACTTCTTTAAATTTTTGTTTGGGCTCGACAAGATATCTTATTTGGGACCTGATAAAGATGAGGGAAAAACACATGAGAACCCGAGATTATTTTACGGCCTGAACATACATCAACTCATATACAATTTACAATAATGTTTCTTATAAATAGCTAGCTTATCAGTATTTTATAACTGTTAGATATAGCAATCTAACAAGAAGCCATTTAGTCCAATATAATGACTACAATTGTAGTCACTTTCAATATACACTTATCGGCAGATTGATTAAAATGATCACTGTCGTTTACCAGAAAACATGGCAAACAAATGGTGTAGTACAACTATTTCAGATTTACTAATTTTAAGACAGCAATCCACTTGTGTGAATTCAGTTTTACTTTTTTTGACTGAGAATAAAACATGTGTAGCTTTATCATGTCACAAATTATTCATTGATTTAACAGTCAAGGTTGTAAATATTTAACAGACAATACTAGTACTGACTGGATAAGTGAACATCAGTATCCTCAAGTGTTAATATGGTATTTGCTTCAAAGATAAATTGCTCTCATGTATAAAGTTCTGGTAAACAACAGTGATTTTATTGACCATAAAATGAACATAAGAAACAAACCAAGAAAACACTACACAATATATAATAAAAATATAGCAAATAAAAAGCAATTAACACACAGTCCTTGAGGTGTACTGGAATCACAGTAACGTTTTCTGGTTATACCCGATCAATCACTATATCAAATTTTTAGTTCCTGAAATTAAATTCTACTATTTGTGCTAAATTCAAGACCATATACATTGTATGTTGACAGAAACCTGCTTAAAACAACTTAAATCTGCTCTTTCAGCACCATCTCTATTTTATCTTTTTTGAAATGTTTCTAGTGTGCCAAATATGGTATGCCTATGTCATGAGACAAAAGGTCTGGATACAAAGTCATGAAAAAAATACATAAAAATATTACTTTGAGGTCAACAGTCAAGGTCACAACAGGGGTCATCACACAGCTACCCATGTGCCAAATATGATATGCCAATGTCAAGGGACAAAAAAGGTGTGGCCTGAACACAATCCATGACCAAAAAAATTTGACCTTGAGGTCAAAGGTTAAGGTCATTACAGGTTCAACACAAATTTTCCCATTTTGATACACCCATGTGCCAAATATGGTATGCCTATGTCAAAAGACAACATAGACAAAATGTGTCCATGTGCCTACAGAAAATAGACATAGGTCGGAACTGAAAAGGGCAGACAAGTTACAACATGCCCTGATAATGCTTTAGACCAAATATCAAATCAATCCAACATATACAAGTCGAGATATTTTTGACAAAAATTGGCAGACATACTGACGTGGTAAAACTGAATGCCCTTGTTGCCTTAAGGCAGAGCATAAAAATGTTATGGAACAGAAACGAATGTAATACATGACGGAGAAGAATATCGGGTAAAACAGTAATTATGTCCCTCATCTACGAATGGGAGACATAATCGTATTGATGCATGGATAGTTCAAATTCAATTGGTTGCATCTTTTTGTAAATAAATCATACGCATTCCTCCAATGAAATGTTTTTGTTATTGATTTTTCCATCTATAAGATGTATAATAAGATAATATGAGTACTTTTGTACCAGTATAGGTTTTACAAAAGTTTAGGTTGTTCTTTATCTTCATACCATTTGGATTGAGGCCACTTAACATAGTCTAAGTAGTTAATTACTGATAAACTATTTTTTTTTTGTTTACAAAATAAAATTTCTTATTTGATTTGGTCCCTTAACTGATGAAGGCTAATCTAGGAAGGTGCTTTCTGTACAACAGAATTAAATGCTTTGTAGAATTTAAAAATAGGAAAAGGTGGCTGTCTCATGCATTTATTTCATACTTCTTATACAGTCAAACTTCGTTGGCTCCAACTTGAATCACTTGAACACCATGAATAGGTCAAACTTGTTTTAAAGACCCAATAATTTTCATACTTGATATAACTAAATAAAACCCCGGTTTCTCAAACTCAGTTGGCTAGAACTCTCGAGCTAATTATTTTGGTCTCTTCATTAATAAAACAGTTAAATTTACATCGCCAGACTCGAACTTAGCTGTAAAATCAATAACAACATGGCTGATCACCACAGCTTGATTTGAGCACAGGTGTGAAATTAGACAATCATTAGATCATTGTTTTTTGTCAAATAATTAGTGTAGATGATGATTAACTTAATATTTTGTTAATGATTTTGCTTAATCTCTGTTGTATAAACAAAAAATTCACAAGTTTAAACGATACCGTGGCTATTGTAAAAACCAGATTTCAGGTACATGTACTGATACGGAAATATTTCAGGAAATGTTCAAACTCTGTTTGTTCTAACAACTGATGGCTGAACTGTTTTTCCTGGTCCCTTCCAGTTCCAGCCATCGAGGTTTGACTGTAATTGGTTACCCTAAAAACCTTCTCCCATAAACATTATCTTCCTATTATCACATTTGGGAAAATTTTCTGCATACATTGCAACTGAAAAGTTTTGGCACAATGTTATTTTAACTGTAAAAACAATCAGATGACCTGATCTAAAATTTACAATTGTTATAAAATTAAGGGACCAATACAGTCAATGGTCATCTTGAAACTGATTTTTAACTTTTCACCTCTGAATTTTATTTAAAACACTTTTTGACTTTCAAAGTATATATTAATTATGGTGTATACCACAGTGCAAAATCAGTTTAACTAGCTGTAGATTGTTGCAAATAGAAAAATTTGCAAACTGGCTGAAAAATTGTTGCATAATTAAGAATTTAAATTTGATAGGTATAAAACTTAACGTTTGCAGCAGCTGTCTAATAATTAACTGTATCATCTGATAGTAGATACTTCTTTTCCTAACCTGATTTAATAGCTTTGAACAGTGATATTTGGGTTAATAATTCATTTCAAAAGCAAAAAATAACATTTCATTGAAGAATAATATATATAATAACTATATATATAGATATAACAAACAATATGTCATTTGATGGCCATTTATACCTCGACTTTGAGCCACTAGTATGTCCTTTTATTGACTTGGAATTATGTCATATTATAAATACAAAGGTTTATCTCCATTCGTCTTCTACTGTTCCAGAATTTTCTTCTTCCTGAAAACAGACATTTCTTTAGTAGCTGCACATTAAAACCCTTACCAGAATTTTGCATCTAATTACCTAGGCCAAACAGCCTTTAAAACAGGTTGGATGGCTTAAAAAAGGCTGAATACCATTCAGCATAGGTTGATGTTGGGATGTATAGGTTTTAACCTGTTTGCCTGAGAGAAATATGTTCACTTCAAATGTGAAACTTACTGGAAGAAAGGCACATTTCAAAATGCATCCCATGATACAACACACCCAACAGGAAACTATTATTATCACATGATTATGTGAAAATGACTTTTTTCAGTCAATTTGATCCAAAGTAACAGGCAATGGGAGATGCACTGAAATGCATCTCATGATACAACACACCAAACAGGAAAGTAGGCTTCAAATATAAGTAAGCTGTGATTCATGTAGCTGAGAACTGAGGTGCTTCACATGTGCAGCATGATAGGACTTTCCCATGGGAAAGTTGCACAAATGAACATATGTGTTAGTGTAGACTGGACACAGTAATGTGCTGGACGATGTTGCTTGCATGAAAAATTTAGTTTTTATATAAAGCAATCCAGCAAATGTGTAGAATCTTTGTTGTAACAACACTGTTCTAAACACAGGAATTCAATGTATAATCATGTGTCACTATTCAACCTTCATTCACAACAATTTGTGTTTGGTTAGAGGATCTGCCAACAAAAAACCCAAACACTAGGTATATCCTGGTATGCTTTGATTAATTAGTTGAAAACTCCCTGCATTTATCTGAAGCTTCTCTTTTGTTTTATTCACCTAATTTTTTTTTAATATTTATTCACCAAATGCAATTTTAAAATAAAATTTCTCTCAATTTATATTGGATTCCTCTAAATATTTAATCTTACATTCTGATCGAAAAAAAATCAACTGTGAAAGTTATCTTCCCTTCTATGGTGCCATCATACAAAGGCCTAGCACTAGAAAGTGAGTTTTATATTCCTATTAAGGTGAATTGTTTTGCTTGACTAGGTTTTTCATAATTTAGTATGTTATATCTGTAATTCACTATATCCAAGATATGAAAGATAGTAAATAACCTGTCTGAATAGACTTAGTCCAAAAAACTTGTAGTTATTTTAATTTATCAACACAGAACAATTTTAAGTAATATATATATATATTTATCAAGTATTGCATACACCAAGTTATAATCAGTTTACAGCTATCGTACAGGCCCTACGTATCACTGAAGACCCTAAAATATTTAATGTTTTCCAAAAATATTTTAAAAATTGTTCTGTGGTGAAAATAAAAAATGTAGTTTTTTTTGGCTTTACTGATTATGCCATTGTATATATACTTAATATCAACTTAGATCAATGTTGCTCTATCAGATATTGTTAGTTTCTTGCCAATATCTACACGAGAGATTTATATTTGTACTAGCCCCTTTTTCAAAAAAAACAAAACATCACAGATCGTGAAGTGAGAATCGTAAAAATTTCCATGGTCATTTAAATATATATTGGTTGTAAAAAAGAGTCTGATTACTGTTAACTTGTCTGAGATTCATCAAAACTAATAAAAAACAGTTTCTCTTTGCTTTAAAGTTTGAGATCAAAATTAATTTGCAGTTCCATACCAACTTGTAAGGATACTCATGAACTTCCGTGCTGTAAATTTGTTGTTATTTTCTTTAAATTCTTTGATATCAAAGCTTCTTTTTCAATGAAAAGCTGTTTGGAGCTGAAAACACTAAGTGTTTTATGTAACAACTGTGTTTTATCTACAACTGAATACAGTAAAATCTTACAAACTGCAGTTAGAATTTATTTTTAGCTATATTCATAGCTGTTATTTGAATGCCAAGGAAATGAAAATGTTTTAACATGTTTTCAGAAATGTTTAAGTAAAATGTTTGGAATAAGCTTATTCATTATGTTTTAGTTTAACTATTATATAAATTCTTTTCAACTGCAAATATTCTTTGTAATTTGAATGGTTAAGTTTTTCTGTACAATTGCTATTACAGTATCATTTCCACGTAAACTGATTATAAAAATATAGAAAGCAGGTTGCAGATAGCAGCATTGCACACTTCTGCAAATTTACCTTTTAAACATGTTAAACCCAGCAACCTGTCAGACTGTAAAGTGATCCAAACATGATACAGATGTAACAAAAGTGACACAAGTAAAACCTTTGATTCTGACAAATTTTTTGACAATTTTTGTAAATAATTCTATCAATGAGGAGGGCAAATAGAACTTTTTTAACCAGGTGAAATAATATAACGGAGGTGCTTCGCAAGCACATAATACGACCGCAGCACGTTGAAATGTGAAAGGTGGACAAAAGATCTTTTGGG
>JARWCS010350006.1:0-11109 GCA_034783895.1 Geukensia demissa
AATCACAACCCATTCACGAGAATCGTGCTGGTCGTGGTAAAATGGATCAGTAAAGGGTAAATAACAATTAGAACAGTGAACAGTTGCGGATCCAAAGGGGGATGAAAAAAAGAGTCAAAAAAATTTTTCGCCTCGCTCCGCTCGGCAGTTTTCAGGATTTACGCCCCCTTTCTAAATTCCTGGATCCGCCCCTGGAAGCCACCATGTATTATACCCCTGCAAACGAACTTGTTTAGATTTCAGTCCTAGATGAACCATGACTTTTTGTGTAATCATGGAAGTATCATATTACCTCGATCCTTGTACCGTTTTGAACCGAGAGGTCTGAATTTCTAAAAACGTTTAAGATTGAAACTTCTATTTAGGATGCATTATATAATTTTATTCTTGATTTTAAGGATAGCTGTTCTTAGTCGTTTTTCATCAATATTCTATACAAAGAATACCAATTTTGTGTTATCAACTTCTCCTATTGCCGGTCTGAAACTTTTTGAATGTTTTTATATATATTGAAGAAAGGCACCTTCCATTTTGGTTGCGTTTCATATTATTCAGATTTAAAGGATAGCTGAACTTAGCGAAAGCAAGACAAGGGATTTGCCAAAAGCACAAATAAGAGCGTGGGATGGGGTTGGGGTATCATCATTCAGCTCATAGGTACCTCTGGTTTTATCCTCAGAAACGAAGTTTGTGGTATGTATAAATTTGTCTGTCTGTCCTTCTGGACAAACGTCTACATCTTTTAGCTGATCCACTTGAGATTTTGTACACATGTTAACTGACCTTATTAAGTAAAACTAACCACCTGAATGATATTTGTACGTCGTTTTTACAAAGTTATGCCTCTTTAAATTTGAAGTTTTTTAGCACATCACATTGTGTCCTCAACTTCTCCTTCAACGTTCATCCGATTTCATCATCAATTATTTCATTTATTCAATTTGGATTACCGCCCATTGTATTGTATTAATCTCTTTAATATGCGGCAGCATGTTGAGTATGTATGTGTTTATGATAACAATATATCGCGGCTCTTCAATATGTTGACAGACGGACGGACAACGGAAACCAGTTGAAGGCAAAAGTTAATATAAACTTTAGTCTGGTGATTTTATGAAACCGTTAACGTAAACCATTAATTTCATACTATATATATTTTCTTTTCTATTGTAAGTAACCGCATATAAAAACATTAACATTCTCTGACTGTAAGCTAAAGGACAACTAAAAAGGCAGTTCTTATAGTGGGAACTAATAGGGAACACATCCTTCAAGTTTGATTTTAGCACCAGGGCAACTCCAGTAAACAGAAGAAGCGTCGAAAATCGAAATATCGGTCAGGAAATTATAACTCAATCTAGATCACGACTAAGACGGGACTGAAGGAAAAAACCGAAATAGCATTAACCCCACAAAAAGGTTGCAAACTAAAAGTCCAAAAGATGGCGAACAAAATTCTTCCAATAGATGGTGAACTTGGGTGGTCAAAAAAGATTATCTAAGGTAGTCCTTAAGATATTCAGTAAGTGATAAATTAGGTGGTCTAAAACACAAGCAGTTCCTGCCTCTTTAAAAAAAACTGTCCCCTTACAGCTATTCACTTTACTCATAGGCAGATGATATGAAAGATAGTTATAACAGCAATTTTAATGTTTATTTTATGAATATTTCACAGAACAGTTGAAATAATACGCAAAATAATGTTTTTAAATACAAACACAGAATTAATATTTCATTATATAAACAATTTACATGAAAAAATAAACAAGCGTTCATTCAATAGTACATAGTGCTGCAGTTTACACTATATTTTAGAACATCCAGCTTAAACAGTTTTTTTAAATAAAAAATAGTGTCGCCGGTAAATGATATAGTAAACAATTAATTTCTAAGGATATTTATTTCATATCAAAACTACCAATATGGCCTGTTCTTAGAGTGACATTCGTTAACAAATTCATACGGTGATTTTTCTATTGTTTGTTTTGTCAATACCATTTGGGTAAGTCTGTCAATATTTTCTTTGACCTTTTCGCCGAATATGTCAATTCCAACATCACTCACTAAGACTCATTTACTGATATATACATGATATGTGCATAACAAATAAACCTCAGTGTCCTACGATATTGTGTCTTGACACGTCTCGACGACATAACGAGTATCTATATGACACGTTTAAAGACAAATACTTGTTTCCAAATTTCTCATAAGACTGGATATAATTGCAGTATAATTGCAGAGACATATAATACAATATATTGTATTATATGTCTCTGGTAATAGATATTATGCGACTTATTTAACGGGTATTGGCTTTAAAAAGACAAATACTTATCTTGTAATAACATTAACAGTAATTAAATGGTCGAACATATCAAATTTGTGAGCCTACGAACAAAAAATCTGAATAAAAATGCTTTAAACTGCCAATTGTGTTGCCAAGTAAGAAATTACACTGCCAAAGAGGAGGAGAAAAAGTTAACTCTTATTGCAACTATTCATTAAAATAAAAGCAATAAATGTGCCTTTTTTCAGAGCTATGTTTTTGTTGAACAAACAAGATTCCCAGGAATCTATATCTTTCATCCGATCAACCCACAGGAGATCACATTAGCTGCTATATTAAACTGAGTTTGATTCTGGTTCCATATTCAATGGATGTAGATTATCACTTCTTTCATGGATTTTCCTGTATGGTTCTATATCTAACTTAGCCATGCGAGTCGTTTTCATAAGTAGACGGGGATTGGACCACACATAAACTATTCAACCATACATGTAATTTGGTTGCAATGATCCCAGAAGATTCGGGGATCTGAATGTAGATTTAAATACTTTCGACTAAGTTACCAACATCAGTTTGGAGAAAGTGAATGCCAGACAAAACAGAAACGTTATATCAACTTTGGTCTGTTAGTTTTGGATGTGATTCCTCATCGTCAAATTTTTAACAATATTTGCCTGCATCAGCCATATTGTTATTTGAGACGGTCCGGAAAATACTAGACAAAATATTTAAAATGGCAGTCGAATTGATAGAAAACGGACATTATGGACGACAGCTCAAAGTGATAAGAATAACACACCTCAAAACCCTGTGGGTGAGGAGAGATAACATGTTGGACATACACAACAGCATAAATATACTAAAGTTATTAATCTGTAATAATTCTTGCAAACATCAATCAAGTCTGCTGAGTAATCGATGTTTGACATCATTTCAGTGCTGTCTCGAAATGAGTGGAACTTGTTGGCACAGTGAAACGAAATGTTTGTGGTGTTGACGTCTGCTTCATTTGTGAAGAAAAAGGCCATAACAGACCAGAAAACATCGATGAAGATTGTTTGTTCTGAATTATCTGTCCTCTTTGTGCAGCTTCACGATCTCGCCTTTCACGTGCACGTCTATTTTGAAACCAAATTTTGACCTAAAATAATAAACAGAGACAATGATATACAAATATATAACGTGGAAAATCTTACTTCATACACGCAATTAAAAACCGATGTGTTACTTAAAATCATATAACGCAACAAATGTTAGCTGTCATAACGTTAGCCTGTTTTGACGACCTAAAACCACTGCAAAGATATGGGGTAAATGTACATTTTAAGAGGTCTTGTCATATGATCTAACGACTAAACAATCTTTTTGATATCTAATTTGCAAAGGGGGAAAAATATCCTTTAAAAAGTTTCTCATTTAATTTGTCAACTTGTTTTAACTTATTTTTCTTCGGCAGGAAACACAAAAAATTTGTAAGGAACCTATTAAAATAACAGATCAGTTCACTCGGACTCCCAGTGTGACAATTATTTCAATCAGCCTTGCAGAATCAGACAGGAAGGTATTTAGACCAATTTCCTATGGAATCATGTGTTAAAATAAGTCCGCCTGTTGCAGCAATCTTGATTTCCTGGGCCTTTGTAGAGGATCACCGGGAAATAATCATACGGATTAAAATCAAAACACATGTAAGCTGAGATTCAAATATTGCAAAATGAAGTAGTCGTATCCAAACATACCGTTGCTTTCTTTGAAGAGGCAGGAACTGCCTATCCTTCGGGACTACATGAGTTCACCCCCGGCTTTTGGGTAGGGTCAGCATTGTTCATAGATTTATGTTCCATTTTAGTTTTTTCGTGTTTACTGTATTTTTTTTCGTTTTCGACATTTTCTTGTTTTTGAGGTTTCATGTCTGTTGACTTGTCCCCTAAATCGCTTCCCCTTTTTAACAAATCACAAAGATTTGACGTAATCTATATTCGGGTTTGTGACCATCTTTTGAATTTCTTATTCCATACAATAATTCTGACTTTAGTAGGGAACCTTTAAAGGATCATGCATGCAACACATGGCAGTTTGAGATGAGAAGACATTTCCCATGGTTTTCTGATTTTGCTATCAACTTGAATTTCCGATTACACGAACTTTCGTCGAGGCCTATCCTAAATTAATCAGTTCATTCGGATTTGCAGTTTGAGACAAGAACAAATTTTGGCTTTTCAATGTCTTGGTTCTAATGCTACTGATGAGAGGTTATTCCCTGAAATACGTATATACGTACAAACAGCTTAATGAAATTCACATTGGTAAACATGTATTTTCCAATGGCTCTAGAACTAAACCAACTGTGCAGTCAACTAAAATTACCGATCGACACGAAAAACATAAAGAACAAAAGGGTCGTAATGTTGCGTTTTATCCCAAGAATTTGGTTGAAACATGCTTTCTATATAGTTGGTATTAAAAAATTCTATAAAAAAGAAAATCCAACAGTTTTTTTAGTTTAACTTGTTCTTTAACGTTCATACAATGTGCTTTAAATGTGAAAATATTCAGGTACTACTTGATTTGAAACGAAATTTGATACAATTTTGATTGCACAAAAACATCTGAAAAATTAAAGGTCCACCAAGTACAAATGTTTAGTTAAAATATCTTTGTGATGTTTTTGTGCGGACATAACTATTTGAACAAAACACCTCCAAAAAGTTGGTATTTTTACAGAAAATGTAACATTATTGTTGAGATTGTCAAATGCGCCCTGTTGTTTTGTTAAAATCATGAAAAAAGCATGTATTTAAGTTATTAATTATTAAAAGGCGGTTATTAAACAGCATTTTAACAACAACTTATTGTGTCATAAAATCTAAAATTTGGGACAAATATGGGGCTTAACGTATCCCCCACCTTTGGTGGTAGAGCAACATCCATGAGAATTTATAAAACAAAACATTTGGTAGTTTCGGATGCGAAGAAACTTAAAGGAAATTTCCTATGTCAAATAAAAAACCAATTCAATCGGCTTGGCAATTTCAGAAAAAAAGAGTTTCAAAGTTTATATCAATCAGAATGCACCAGCTGCCCCTAACATCCATTTTGAATTTCCGATATTTGTAGGGGCCTACCAAGTTTCAGACGAGAAGACGATAAGATTATTGACAGACTAATGATGGTTAAGCATTAACATAGCTCACATGAACCATTTGGCGCAGTATGATATCAAACGAGCCATAGAAAGTGAACTCGCGCTGTATTGGTGAACTGCTAGGTAAGATTTAACCAACTACATAGAAGACTCGAACAAACAAAGAATGGTGTTGCGTCATTGCTGGAAGTAACTGGAGACACATACAGAACAGTTGCTGTACCCATTTCCATATAGATTAATGTTAAACTAAGTTACACCAAAATTAGATCATGTGACCATGCACTGACAAAACATAGCTTTCAAATAATATACAATTTAAGTCTTTTGTAGAGGTCGATACGAGTGTTCATAGACCAAAAAATGAATATTGACAGAGGTATTGACTTCAGTGACTTACGGCATATTAAACGAGATGCTGTATGATTGTCCATAAGACAAACCAATCAAAACGTTTAAAGTACAGACTTCCACAGGTTGTCTTCAATAATGGACACATACATGTATCCACACAGAAAGGCAAGCTGTAAAAGGCTCTAAATAAAATGTGATGATAATCAAATATAACAACTAAAGCATTTGCCAGTTTTATTTATCTTTACCAATACAAGACAGTGTGTGCACTGAATTTTCACATTATAAAATGAAAACTGTTAAATCTACATATAAGGATGTTTTGGTTGAGACCAGTCGTTTCCAGTTTTAGTTTAGTTATAAATGAGTTAAATAGAATTTTAAAAAAAAGTTTCCGTGGAATTATGTCTTGTACGACTGAATTCTACTGAAATAATATGCAAAAAGTACTTGCCTCCCTTGTTATCTTAACTTTCTCGTTATTCAGACTTGACAAAAATTGTTTTCCTTAAAGGAATAATATTTTACAGAAAAATCATAGACATATACAGGCATTTATTGTTTTCCAGCTATTCCTTCATGTTACCGTGCTTAAAAAATTTCAACCAAATGTGTCAATTTCAACATCAGGTCAATTAGAAGAACCTTAAAATCTAGTTTGTCTCCAAAGTTTCTTTTCTAACAAATATTCTGTATATAAATACATGTATATATAATGTTTTATCTGTTCAAAGGTTTTATCAATTTAACAATAATCAATTAATGGAACGCTTGTTCAACCTAAGCTATTTGTACAGAACTGTTTAACTCCATATTAAATTGTTGAAATAAATGGTTGTTTCAAACAGCATCACACTCTGATGTAATATAATAAGTTAACTCATATAAACCTATTTTACTTTATGAAAAATATATTCGTTTTGTATTATAGTATATTATATAAATCTATTTTTATTTTTCCCGTTTATACATTAACTCTTCCAACAGTGTTACCTGGGAACATTTTTTTCTTTATAAATGTACACATTTAATGGATCATTTTCAGGCCAAGATTCTATTATTTCTATATTGATATTATTTTCATTTTTTATTATTTGTCTATGAGCAGTCCTCGTTTTATGGATATCGAAACAAAGTATGTAACACAGCTACAACACTAGGTAATGATTGTTACATTTTGTTTATTATTGACCAGTGTAAATGCCAATTTTTATTTTGAACAGTTAAATACATAAGTGGAATTTTGATTAGAGAACGAAATGATATGGAGTGATTGTTGAGGAGACCGCAGCACCTAACGAAACAACCACCGAAATCTCTGCGAAGCCTTCAACAATGGTGGAATCCTGACCAGATTCAGAATTTCAATGCTCCAAAGAGATACTTCTGGAATTCCGGTGTTTTTGTGATTCTTTACGGTTTGCAATCTTTTCAGTTTTGATATCTTGTTTTGAACCCATTTGTCTTATTCCTCTTGAAAAATTCATGAATTTTCCAAATCACTATAAACGAAATAAAACCAGACAGTAGTGGTTTTATAAGATTAAAACTATAGTTTACCAGTGATTAGATATATTATATTATATATCAATAATATGATGGGGATGACATTCACAGTCTCTACTGATGATTTGTCTATGATTAAATTAACAAGTCTGATTTATTACATTAATAACGCGAAGGAAAATCGCACCTGACCATAATGCAAAATTGACAAAGAATCTATAATTAAACGTTTAGGCGAGTGAAGATCATACTGCAAAGTAATTTTCCACATGGTCAGCGTTATAGAGAGGTATTAATGCCATAAAGGTATTGTGATACGCATTCTGACCACTCATTACATTTTTTCTGTGGACACTAGTTAATTATACATTATTCACAACAATTCTATAATTTTACCGATTTGCCGAAAAATTAATCCCACCACAGGTGGGAAATTGACGTTAACCGTACGTCATTGTTATAATGCATTTGATTTCATACAAATTAGTTTTCCAAAAAACTGGCTGTGCATGTGTTCAGATAGAACAAATTTAACTAATCATATTAGACAATCAGTACAAAGGTATCGTAATTATTATACTTAAAAAATAAAGCGTTTGCAAGAAATATGTTCAATATGCTACCTAGAATACTATGCACAAAATTAAAATCCAATGTCAGAATGTACAAATTAAAGAAAAATAAAAACTCCAATGATATGAATATATTAACTGCTTTTGAACTTGTTAAGAAAGTTGCTTCTGAATTGCTAGTTTTACAACAATATTTAAACAGCGGTAACAACTATGCCCATAAAATTAATTGTAAAATTAATAAAGATTTTGTATTGATATCGTTGATTTTGTATTATTTTGTTATTGTTATCATCAAACTGCGATGTAAAAAAACATATAATAAAATCAGACCACAGACCTCTGGTTTATCAATACAACAAAATACAAATATCTAAACAAAAGAAATCATGACAAATTTGTAATCTACAAATTTAACTTACTGTAACAGCAATGTTTAAAAGAAAAATGATTAAATATATGCAAAAAAGATACGATCTGCATCTTGCATAGCTTATAACAACTACAGTGCTTTTCTTGATTTACTTTCATCAGACACGCTTTAGAAGTCAATAATAAATAGACCAGTCAAACTGAATTATATAACCATTTTATGCCATTAATGTTAAAGATTTTGATCTCATTTATTATAGATAAACAGTATAATAATATTAAGTAAAAACTGAATATCAAATATCATACTTCTTCATTCCAATACATATAACAACTACAGACCAATATTAGAAGAATGCATTTATTCCTAATAAAAAGTCATTGTTTAGACCTAAATTCCTTCAATAATTTTTATAGCAACGACATGCACTGACAGAATAGATAAAAAATAGTATCAATTAATGCAAAACTATTATTTCTTTTTTCAGTAGTAGATTTAGACAATCAGTTACATTAAATATAAACTCTGGACAAACTTTTAATATAACTGAGATGAAAATTATTTATTATGAAGTCTGAAGAAAGACAAAAAATCAGTTAAAAAATTGAAATGAAATACGTTTAAAGCTGAGGACTAGAAGTAAATCATATTTTGTCATTTCATATTTGACCTTCTTTCTTTTCAAAGCAGTTACTTTTAAAATTCAGAACTTAAGCAGATATCCGTTTAAGATATGAGAAAGTTTTAATCCAACGTCAGTGTAACGGGGTGTACATGCATTTTGAATTTTTCTTGTCAATCTTCATATTCCTTCTTGAAGCGCACGTGATAAGGTTTGTCAGTTACCTGCCCAAGGTCGGTGATTTTTCTCGGTACTACGGCTTCCTCCACCAGTAAAACTGACCGCCGCGATATGACTGAAATATTATTCAAAGTGGCGTAAAACCCAAGTCAAATAAACAAACAAATCCTTTTCCTTCTTTCCATGTTGAACATATGAAGAGTATGTCAGACGATAAATACATAGCAATAATATTCCAAAACCTCGATCTTTTTTTTTTTTTTTGATATGCACAACGGAAATTTAGTAATAAGATAATTCGCAAAAATGATAAGAAACTTAAAGAAAAATATAAAAAACATATATCTAATATAAAAGAATATTACGACAAATAGTGCTTTTTAAAAGCAATTCTCACTAGTTTCATTTTAAGGTAGACCATGACTTTCTTTCCCCAGATAGACTTATTTTATACTTAATCAAAATGTAATTTATACAATATCTTTTTTCGACGAAACAACTCTACTTGTTACCGTCCTACTTTTTTAGATACTGCAAGTGTTTGTTTGTTTGATTGGGGTTTAAAGCCACATTGAACAATATTTCAGTCATATCGCGGCGGTCAGTTTTACAGGTGGAGTATAAGCCGGGGGCCGGAGAAAACCACCGACCTTGGGCAGGTAACTGACAAACTTTATCACATGCGACGCGAGTCAGAATGAGACTGTTTTACATAGTTTCTATCGAAAAAATTCAACCGTAAAAATGGACTCCACCGCTTCCGTTTATTTGCCACGAAAACAGCAAAATTCACTGTACGATCCTTGGGGCAATTGAAATTTTAAACAGTTATCTCTCATTTGAAGGGTAACATTTCTTTTCATTTTTAAATGAAAAATATACCTACTTCATTATATAAAAATATCTTAATTCTTTACAATAAGGATAACTTAATATTTTCTTATTTTCATGAAAAGAATGCCAACAAGTTACACATTTACACTAATGTTAGCTAATTCGAACAAACGAATCTATACTTCATAAAATTTAGCAACGGATATTCGTATTGTAACAAAAGTTAAAAATGTCATTATCAAAAGTTTTAATTATTTTACAGGATTGCGATAAAAAATCTTTATAGAAGGGAACTCTTTTCTCATTGGAACATATCGATTTTCCTGAGGTCAATTTTTGTTGGGAAGATTGACAATTAAAATTCATAAATTTTCAATTTGCAGACAAGGTATTGAATAAATGTTCATAACCATGACAAAATTGAATATCAATGCTGGCGTTGACATTTTCAAAAACTTTTATTCTGGTCGGAGAAAAAAAAAATAAAGTGGGTGGAAATTCTTTGGCCCTCCATTGCAACTGGTTTTTTTTTCACTTTGTCTTATTCGATTCTGATGTCAACCAAACAATATGGTTGTCAATTGAAACAATTTGGTCTATCCTCTAGAAAGATACATATCTGAAAAAAAAACCTCCAATATTTCAAATGGTAGTGTTGCCTTGAAACGTTTTTAGTAGTATATAAGAATTTCAAACATTTATTAATGTTCAGTTTATATGTGGGAAAATGTCGATCATCTCCAACAATCGAATATTAATTTCCATTGATTGTTCAACTTGAGAAATACTGGGAAAAAGGGAATTTTTTTGTTTAATTAAAAAAATACTTATTTTTGAAGTCGTTAAACCCTAAATTTACAATTAGGGTTGTGACTTCCATAAAAAGTTGGTAAAAGAATCGTATTGTATTTTTCAGGCCCAGATGCTCAAAAGTTTTATTTATATATAGCGGACAAATTCAGCAATAAAACAGGGGATCATTCAAATGATTATATTAGTCAAAAGGTCATTTTAAAATTTAACCAGAGGCTCCTAGGAGCCTGTAATCGCTCACCTGGCAGTGGCAGCCATCTTAGTTAGCGGGCAGGGTGATCTGATATCATTCACCAAAGTTTGGTTCTAATTGAGCAAGTAATTTCAGATGAGAAGATTTTTCAATGAATTTCCCATAGGGTCCAATGTTAAACTAAGTTCAGCTGCAGCAGCCATCTTGGTTGACAGGCAGGGTCATCA
>JARWCS010350017.1:0-19063 GCA_034783895.1 Geukensia demissa
TGGTAAACTTTATATAAATAAAACATTACTCTAAATCATATTTTCTTTATCAACGATTTAATTTCAGAAGAACAAATTTTATCTTTTGAGGAATTTAAGAATTTTTATAGAAATATAAATACTATTTATCTAGAATATTATGGAATTCTTAGTGCATTTCCAATGGAATGGAAGACTACAATTTTTGGAACTAAAAAACTAGATAAGATTGAAAATATATACATAGATAGGTTGAAAAATGATGAAAAAGTATGTAAATATTTTCATGGACATAGCTAATTGGAATTGCATCAATTTCACTAGCAAAAAGTGTGGATATAATGTGCCATTTTTTTCAGCAAAAATATTGTTTTAGGAATTTCAAATATTCTGGGTCCAGTCAATAAAGTGAAATATATAATTTTGTTTTTTAAATATAAAATATATAAGTGCAGATGTGTATATAGAATACTAGGCACAACTGGTGCTTTAGACTATCCTAAATATTGTATTCAAATAAAAAAGCAAGCATCAGCTATGTCTGCCTTACTCAAAGGGAATATTTAACCATAAAAGGCTGCCAATAAAAAGTCTCCTGTGATCCATTATATACATTGATGAACTGTTTCTATTTATCTGTTTTCTGTACAATTTGAGATCAAAATTGGTTGTTAATTTTTGTTAAACCCTATGGCAACTGTGTATTGTATCTGTTTCTGCCTTGTCTTTAGAAAAAAAAATTACAAAGAAAACTTTCCGTTAATGTCCAGCAACATTCCAACCACACCTGCATACGAAGTATATATTTCTCAATTTAAACGCTACTCCATGGCTTGTTCTTCCTATCAGGATCTGATTGATAGAGAGTTGCAGCTGACAACAAAGCTGCTGAGCCAAGTGTTTCTAAGGGAAAGATTTAAAGTCATCTCTTCAGATGTTTTTCCGTCGCCATCATGATTTCGTTGACCGGTAAGAAATATCCATTGCGCAGATGATTATAGATATCTTCAAACTGTCATGAATACAAATCGTTCCAATACCGGTTGTGAAAAACATCGATAGTGACTATACACCGCTTTGACCCCTGCGTAACACGACGGGTGCCACTAGTGGAGCAGGAGTTGCCTCCCCTTCCGGCGCACCTGAACCCACACTGGTTTTTGTAGGGTTCATGTTACTCCTATAGTTTTCAGTATAGTGTTGTGATATCTCCGTTTGTCTTTCGTTTCATTTTTTGGCCATTGTCTTGTCTGTCTTTTGACGACTGAACGATTTCTGTCTGCCCTTTGGTATCTTCGAATCACTTTTTATAGTATTCGTTCCGGTTCATAATTGAAGGGCGTAATGAGACATGTAGAGGTTTATATTCGACTGTCATGGTGGACGACTGCCTTATGGAAAAGCACGTCACAAATCCTAATTTTTATATAACAAATTCAAAATTTTCGCACAGTAAGTTTTAGGCCCAAATCTAATTAGTGTGTCCTTACAAAGGATAAAGAATAGAACAAATAATTACATATTTAATATGAGGAAGGTGCTACCATAAAATCGAGGGTTGCAAATCACAGGTTCTTGTATCTTTGGATTTGGACATAATGGATCATTACCTTTAATATCTGAACAGGGGGCCGGGATGATGGGATCAGTAACATCCCTCACAATTTGATGCCCCTGAGTCCCATCCATCCCTTTACATTTGCCATAATGTACCCAACAGAAGCTCGAAATGACCCCGCAGAAACGAAAATCTACTCTAATTTGCATTATTTTGACCCCTCAGACTGATCAGTTAAGACCCCTTGGATACCCATCGGACTCCTCTGCTAAGCGCGCAGCATGAAGGAGTAAGAGAAAAGACTGGTCGGCCGATAGTCAGAATAATGTATCTGGGTAAACTGGCATGTCTTCCTGGAGACTGTTGCTTTCGTGAGATAGCATGTTAAAAATCCGTCTCAGCATGTCGGTCTAGTACAAGTAGGGTTCATGCATCATAATGCTCTCGTCTTGAATATGGATGAAATATTTAGCGCTGGACGTAAAGCACCCTTCAATCAATCAATCAATAAATCATTCATCATAATTAGGAATACACCGAGTTTCAGGTATAGCCCTACGAAAATGAGTGCTTTTGTAACAGCAATTTAGGTATACATATATGTATAAATATTGCAATACGGATGTCCAGCAGTGTCATCATCGTGCCTCAAGCAGATGGGACAGACCCATAGTATGTCTCTACTGCAAAAGGCACCAAGAAACGATGTTCAATGTAACCCCTGGAACCTTTCAAATAGTTAAGTGCTTCCAGAAATTACAAACCTCCACACATCAGAGATTGACACGTTGAAAACGAAACAGGAAGACATGGAGAAAAAACTTGCCTAAATGAAGAACAGTGCCGAGTATTTCAATTCCGAGTTTCAGGACCTTCAAAACAAACACTTGCCTGGCATCGAAAACAGGATTGAAAAGGAGGAAATTGATAGGACATAACTTGAACTATGGGGGAGAAAGTGGAATGTTGTTATCAGAGGCATAAAGGGTGCGGAAGTGGAAAAAGTGTAACCAAAGGTCATTGAGGCTCGAGTGCGTAGATTTCTCCAAGACGTCTTTCGTCTGGTGAGCCAGGTAGGCGTAATGTAATGTTGAGACTTTCAAACCTAATAGGGAGACGCGGAAATCTTTTTGAAACAGAGACGAGAGATGTCTCCAGGGGGCAAGAGAAGGTATAAACTGGTCTACACTAAAGACACACCCTTCGTCAAACTCATCACAAGACCACAGTAACTTGAATAAAATAAATGGAAGCAGGGAATAAAATTATTAACAAACAAATATCATAGCTTCTGTTTTCAATATGTTCTATATGTTTTCTGAATAATTTGTATCAATTAAACGAATTGGGTTTTCTTTTGTATGTATTTGTGTGTTTTCCAAGCCAGCGGTAAAGGGTATTGCACATGTAAATATTTGGGTGTCCTCGGCGAGGTCCGCGTTCACAAATAGAAAAAATGGCGACCTCCATGTATGCACTTGATATCTTAAATTTACTGATGTTAAAAACTAAGAAATTGCTTTTTAATTGTTATTTAAGTTTTCACTTTCTCGGTTTTGGACGAAAGATCAATCGTTAAAAGGTAAGATGTTGAAATTAAATCGTCATTCTCACTACAACACTCGACTAAGCCACAACGAGTCCATGCACACAAGAGTTCGTTTCAAACCTTTTGGTCTCTAGGGAATTATATATACTTATTCTGGTCCTCAAAGCTTATTTTGAGACGAATTGCCATTGTTTTGTGTAAAGCAAGCTATAATACTCATATATCTATATGTGTTTTCGGAATCGGACAGAAAAACGTTATTTTTTAATTTTTTAATTATTGTTTTTACCTACTCTCTTACATTATTAACATTTTTGTTGCACTTTTGAGGTTGTAGACCTGTATATATTTAAGACTTATACCAAAGGTCTCCCATTTTAAGTTGTGTCTTTTAATTAGTAGATACACCCTCATTTAGATCCCGAATACAAGTAGGTTATAATACTGTCCTACATGTATTTCATGAGTTACAATAGATGTAGACAATAGGGATTCATTTAATTTCCATAAGCAAAAATTTTATCTTTGGTCAATGCAGCTGTCTTTATATATATCACTTTAGAAAGACCCATAGGAGCTAGGCCACTGTTGAAAGCATCCTGCCCAAAAACAATATTTTTTTGGATAATTCAAGGCAAAACGTTGCACACAAGTCATTACAAAAAAACAGGTTCTAATTTCTCTTTAAATGTATATATATATGAATTTGAAGATCAAGATTTTTTCCCCTTTCTCACATCAGAATTTTTTTGGACAATTTAAATATAAACATAGCCATCAGATAATAAAAAGGCTTAACAAATTCATTTATAAGGACTTTGCTTTTGCTTTCCAATGTGAAAAAGAAGTTATTTTTGCATGAGCGCTGGAGTTTAGGGTGGGGAATATTACTTAAGGTAAAAATAGTTTTCCACACCCACACGACCACTATTACATTTATTTATGTATCATACAAAATTGCAAATTTCCTATATTTTAATTCTTTATCTGCTTGAATCCTTAGTAAATTTTTGTGCTGCTGTTTGAAGTATGGTTGTTTTTTTAATAAAACAGTTGACCTAACAATTTTAAAAAAAAATGTTTTCTGTAAAAATAGGATCTCTTTATTGCATGTAAGATTTGGCTGAAGCGCTAAAACAAAAAGACTTTTTTTAAGGGGTAAGGAAAAATATGATATCTCTGTTCTCTCAGATACCCACTGTAAAAAAGAGAATGAAGACCAATGGAAACAAGAATGGGGAGGTAAATTTTTTTTTCAGTTCGCATACAACTCATAGTAGAGGTATTGCAATTTTATTAAATAATACATTCCAGTATATTTTTCAGGAAATTATATGCAAATATGAAAATTATGTGATTCTAGTCATAACCATTCAAGAGTGTCGAATAACATTAATAGCTGTATATGGACCCAATGAAGACACCCCAAGTTTTTTCTCAAATATTCAAGACATTATTTCAAATTTAAACAATTCTTCAATTATAATGGTTGGTGCAGGATTATGATCTTGATACTTGTAACTATGAATCAAGGAACAATATAAAATCCCATGAAAATATTAAGAACTTGAAGGAAGCCCTAGATCTAGTGAATATCTGGAGGTCACTCCACCCAGAAAAAAAAAGACGCTTCACGTGACGGGGTCCAGATTCAGAGCAAAGAAGGCTAGCCTACCTTCTAAATTCAACTGATTTTGAAAATCTCGTTAAAAAGTCTGAAATTGAGATAAGCTACCGCTCAGATCACTCCCCGGCTAGCCTTGAGCTTTAACTTTGCAACCATAAAACTTGGAACTTGGAAATTTTACAACTTTTATATGATAGTGAATGTGTCAGAGAGGTAAAAAATGTATTTCGACACAATCAATCAATATAGTCTTCAATCAAACAATACATGTACTGGTAATGAAGGTGTTGATCTATCCTTAAACCCAAATATTTTTGGGGAAATGTTAAAATGTGGGATTACAGGGAAGACTATTTCTTACTCGTATTTTTTAAAGAAAAAATATCA
Organism: Geukensia demissa; assembly: GCA_034783895.1. Taxonomy (NCBI): domain Eukaryota; kingdom Metazoa; phylum Mollusca; class Bivalvia; order Mytilida; family Mytilidae; genus Geukensia; species Geukensia demissa. The sequence continues at coordinate 5,101 of JARWCS010350017.1, forward strand.
AACCGAAGAGGATGATTTAGAAAGGGCATTGTTTGATTTACAGCTAAAGGATCAAGCAGAACCCAGTCTTGGTATCTCAGAGGAAATTCATTTAACTGAAGAAAAATTGAAATTATGTTGGGAAAAAAATTCAGGAATCATTGCAAGGGCAAACGCCAAAATGGCAAACAGAAGGGGAAAGATGTACTTATTATTTTTGCAACCTAGAAAAACGTCAATATATCGTAAAAACAATCCCTTAATTAATAAATGACCGAGAGGAAGAGGTCACAGACCAGTTTGAACTAATAGAAATACAGAAAAAATCTATGAAGATCTGTACTGCTCTGCACATCCAATCTTCAACCAGGAACACGAGGAACTTTTTTTTGATTCCTTAATTTCATGACATTAGAAGAAATGCAGTTGTGTGAAGGTGACTTAAAAGAAGAATGTTTAGAGGCTTTAAAGAATATGAAAAATGGAAAATCCTCTGGCATAGATGGTTTTACTGTAGAATTTTATAATTTTTTTAGAATGACCTCGGTGAATTCCTTTTGATTTCATTGAATTATAGTTTTGAAAAAGGGTCTTTATCCATTTCTCAAAATCAGGACATGATAACTTGTATTCCAAATGAAGGAAAATCGAAATCTTATTTAAAAAAAACGGAAACTGGCGTCCAATTACACTATTAAATGTTGATGCAAAGATTGCCTCAGCAGCAGTAGCGAAAAGAATAAAACCTTTTCTTCAACAAATCATAAGCAAAACACAGAAAGGATTCTCAAAAGGCAAATAAGTAGGGGAATGCACAAGTCAGAGTAATATTTGATTTAATCGAAAAGGCAGAAACTGAACAGATTCCAGCCCTCTTACTACTACTGGATTTTGAATAAGCATTTGACACTCTTGAATGGACTTTTATTGAAAGAGCTCTGGTATTCCTAGGCTTTGGTGCAGATTTTTGGTAAATAAGTTTACACTCATTTTTCAAATGCTGAGAGCTGCATAATAAACAATGGACACTGCTCCAGATTCAAAAGGGTGGGGTTCCGTCAAGAAGATCCACTGTCACCTTATCTTTTAATTATAGGATTGGAATTATTGAGCTCATCTATAAAAAATGACCCAGGAATTAATGGTATTAAGATAGACAACTCTGAATACCTCCTGAGTCAATATGGGGACGACTCTTCATTGATTTTAGATAAACAGGAAGATTCCCTAAAACAATCTCTACACATTTTAGAAAAATTTATTGAATGTGCAGGCCTTAAGATAAATATTGATAAAACAGAAGCCAAAATGATTGGCTAAACAATTCAAATGATAAGCTCTTACCAGACTGTAAATTAAATTGGAATGAAACAGGGAAATTTAAATTGTTGGGTATGACTTTTAATTTTTAGGAAACAGATAAAACTTAAATTTAATTTTCAACAGAAATTAGATAAGATAAAGGCACTTCTTGACTCATGGATATATCGAGATCTAACATATTTAGGGAAAATAACGGTTATAAAATCCCAGGTATTACCTATCGTTATACAGTTATTTACAGTCTTGCCAAATGTTCCAAATGAAATTTTTCATGAAATTGATATAAATTTCTCTTTGCTATGGAACAGAAAACCAGATATAGTTGAAAGGAAAATAATTGTCAAAAGCTATGAGAAGGGGGTCTTAGAATGCCTCACTAAGATGTTAGATCCTCTTAATATGTCTCCTTGGAAAACCTTAATTATTAATTAATACCTGAAGATTGGAGACGACAGAATCTGGATGTTGAACGACATTGCACTGAAAAACATTTCAACACAGATTGACAGATACTGGCAAGATATCCTTAGTAACTGGGGAAAATTAAGAAAATGTAATGCAGTCGAAGCCTCCGATATTCTTAGCCAATCCATATGGTTGAATGAAAATCTTAAACTAAAATGGATATCAATTAAAACAACAACCTTCTCTATTTAACAATATATATCTGAAAAAAGGATTATAGTCCAGTAGATAAAGATTCATGTGTTTTTGTTACTTACATGTGTGCATGTATGATTTTTTTATATACATGTTATTGTGTTATGCTATTGCTCAGGTAATAGTGTGAAACTAGAAAAAAAAAAACATCAAATCCACGCAAGAAAATTTTTGCTTTTTAACAATCCGTTTCGCTTCCTTCTTACCCAGACAGGACATCTCTATTTAGCAACTTTTTTTGTCTGTCATGATGAACCAAAATTCTCTTTGTCTATCGCTTATCATGTATAAAACGGGTGTCCGCATTTCTGTGATGATATAAGGATCTTTCAATGGAGATTTCAACTTATAAGTCGGGCATATTTTTTGCGGTTGATTCATTTTATTTGCAATATCACCAAAATTGTAAGAGTTTTAATTGTTGTAAATGTCATATTCCGCTTCTTTCTTTCGTGATCAATTTTTAAGTTGTCCCTAGCGATAGTATGAGCTACGTTGAAGTTGAAATCAGATCCTTCACATACTGGTGTACTTCTTTTCCTTCTAATTGTAACTTAGCTGTGGCATGTTAAATCTCAATTGGACGGACACTTCTCTCCAAGCGTCTTTAAGTTTGGTGTAAATCCTGTCTGTATATTTGTTGCCGAAAGAATGGCGGAAACCTACTGCTGAATAGGCATATCCCAATTTTGTTGTTTGTTTTGGATGAAACGCCGAATTTTCTGTAGGTGCGGTTGTACCGTTCAATTTGTCCATTAGAGGATAGGCTAATAGGGAGTTGTCTTTTTTTTAGCAATATGTAAAAGTTCACATAACTGTCTGACCAGATTACCATCATATTCTTCTCCTGGTCAGTATGAAGTTCGCGAAGACACCTAAATCTCGAGACAAAGTTATCTATGAAAAGTGAAGCTACAAATTTAGTTTTCTGATTAGCTATCGGGATACACTCTAACCATTTCGTGAACTGATAAACAATCATGAGTAAATATTTACTTCCTTTTTTGGTATTAGGCAAAGATACTGGAAGATATCCATATGTATTCCTTTTATTGGCATGTCTAAATGGTACTGGCCTTGTCTTGCTCTGGCTGTTTGATTTGGTTTCTTATTTCAGTTGCAATTGGTGCATGACTGAACAAAGAATCTGCTTTAAATTGGCATTCCATGCTGAATATCTGTTTTACTTTCTCCATGGTCTTGTACTTTCCCAAATTAAAACTCATTCTTGTATCATGACAGATATGCAAAATCGCATCTTTAATATGCCCTAAAGACATGAAAAACTGTCTAGGTTTCCATCTAAAATATAATTTATTACATGTAGTTGTGAACGGCACATCCAAAAATTTTATTGTTTTAAGTGTTTGTGCGGAAGAATTGAGTTCACGGTCTATCTTATCTTTCAATATCTTTAGATCTTCGTCTTTCCTTTATTTTTCTCGTAATTCCTAAGGTGAGTATGGCTTTAAACAGCTACTGACATTTACATCGTCCTTTGATAGCCTTCTAATCAAAAAAAGAAATTCTTAGATCCCAAAACGAACAGACAGAAATTGTTAAGTCGGAAGACGAACAAGATCATGGGCAAAAAATAAGACAAGACACAAGAGACAAACATAAGACACATGACACTACACCGAAAACTAAAGCTGGGCTAACACGAACCCTACAAAAACCAAAAATGAGTTCTGGTGCTACGGAAATGAAAGCAACTCCTGCTCCATTAGTGGCATCCATCGTGTAACTCAGTATTCATAGCCGTTACATAGTCACAATCGATATTAATCACAACCGGTTTAGGAGCAGATTTGTATTCATGACAGCGGGGATATATCTTTCTATTGTGAAATGGATATTTTGCACCGGTCAACCAAATCATGATGACGACCAAAAAACTTCCGGAGTGATGACTCTTATCTTTAACAGAGAAACCCTTAGAAAAGTAGCTTTCTTGTTAGCTACAACACTCTATCAATAAAATCCTGATAGGAGGAATAAATACCGGAGTAGCGTATCATCTTAGAAATATTCACTCCGTATGCTGGTGCGGCTGGAATGTTGCTAGACATGAACAGAACATTTACAATCGGAAAATCAAAGTCAACTCTCTTATCTTAAAGTTTTGTTTTGAACCCGCCCTTACTGTTAATTTCTAGGTGTAGGTCTACGTAAGAGACAGATCTTTCTGTTTCTGTATTATCTTAGATTTAAAGTACATTGGAATAGTCAACATAATCATCAAATTTAGAGTTAATTATTGAAAGGACATCATTTATATAGCTGAACGTGAAACCAAAAGATTGAGCAAAAATTTCTCTTTTATCTGTAGAAGGCACTGGTTGAAGTTAGCTTTGTATGAATAAATTAATAAGTTAGCTAGAAGGGGTTCACAGTTGGTTTCGATTGAAATGCCGACAGTCTGCTGAAACCCACGGACGCCACACTACAGAAATGCTGTCAATCAAGAAATCTAGTATTCCACAAATGTTATCTTCAGAGTAATTTTTGTTAGAATCAGAGTGGTTACTAACGGAACCACAAAATCGACTTCCTTTTTAAGATTTCTTAGTGCTTACGGGCCTTAGTACCTCCACCTCCACCTCCACCTCTCAGTTGTTTAAGCTCACCCGTGCTAGGTAATTGCTACAGGCAGCTTAGTCATCTGATATACTGGACAGACCGTCAGCATTGGAGAGATTTTTTTCTAGATCTTTGCAGGATAATCATACGCAATTGGGAGAGTTTTTCTGTTCACCAGTGATTTGCAATGATCGATTTTAAGATAGCACCTTCCTCATATTAAATATGTAATTATTTTTCCTATTCTTTATCCTTTTTAAGAACACTAGTTAGATATCGTCGTTGATTTGATTTTGCGAAAATTTTAAATTTGTTTTATATAAAAATAGGATAAGTGACATTCTTATCCATCAGACAGTCGTCCACCATGACAGTATAAACCTCTACATGTCTCATTACGCTCTTCAATTATGAACCGGACCAAATACTATGAAAAGAAATGAGAATATACCAAAGGGCAGAGAGAAATTGTTAAGTCAAAACACAGACAAGACCATGGCCAACAAAGTGAAATTGAAAAAAAAAAAAAAAACAGAGAACACACAACAGTACACTGCAAACTATAGCATGAGTATTACGAACCCTACAAAAACCAGTGTGAGTTCAGTTGTTCTGGTGCTGAACTTCGATATTTTGAAAATTGTATAGTCAAGTTAGAATATTGTGGTCTGTCCTAATGACGAAATTCCTGTCTAATAAGTAATGACGGAAATGTCTGCTGAAACATATGACTGCAAGAAGTTCTTTACTAGTAATACAGTATTTCCGTTCAGAAGGTGACAATATTTTTACTAATGAGCCGTTCCACTTCATTCTGTATCTGGCTTAGCTCTGCCTCAATTGACTTTTGTGAAGCGTCTGTATCCAAAATAAAAATGTCATCTGATGTTGGAAAGCTATGAAAGACTCGAGTCTTTTTTTGGTCTTTAGAACTGACCATTTATTGACTGCTTCAATCATATCCATTCCGCTCTGAGTAACACTCTGTCCTTAAAGCTTACCTCAGTCTCTAAAAGTTGATATAGCTAAGTTTCAGTTGCAATTTGCTTTTTCGGAACCTTGAGATAACTTGATTTAGACTCTGCATATTAAAATCTTAACCTATGCTAATCACTCTTTCCATGTGAAAGCTTGAACAAACGGGATCGTTCTAAATGTCGCTGGGTTATTGCCAGGTCCAAACGGCAATTCTGTGTATTGCTAAAGCCCATATTTAGTTATAAATTCACTTTTTTGTCTGTTTTGTTAATCAAGCTCAGTTTGGTAATAACCAGATGCCATGCCTTACTTTAAATGTATCAAGACAAGTGTCTTTCTTTGGTAAGTGAAATGCATCTTTAACTGTCACTGAGTTTAATTTCCGATAATCAATGCAATGACTAAGTTTCCCGTCCTTCTTTCTTAATGGTACTGGAGATGATCCCATTCCGATGATGATGCTTCAATGATACCTTTTCAACAATTCTTGCAGGTGTTCTTCTTCAAATCCGGGAGATGTCCTTCTCATTCTGCGTTTTAATTGGTATACATCTTTATTGTCGATCCAGTGTTTTATATTACCATTGAAACAACCAATATCCAAATCATTTTCGAAAATATATCCACAAAATTGTTGAAGCAATTTTGCGACTTGAATACATTGCTATGTTTTATTCAATGTACTTCTTGATCTTTGGAAAAGTTCATTTACATGGTCTGGTACCCATTCTTTTATTGTCTGTAATCTTTTGTTCATAGAAACCCGACATCAATCTTACGAATATCAAATGTCTCTTCTTCCCATTTACTGCTATTGTTTCCAAAGCTTGAATTCCAATACCAAAGGCAGAACGCTTTTTAAGAGTCTTGTAATCTTTAGAACGATTTCTCATCAAAATGGGCTTTGTTTTCCTTTGGGCAAAACATTTTGGCTTTACTAGACACTGACACTGAATAACTATGTCATCTTGTGGTTGTTCATCAGATTCCGCAGATTATAGATTATTTGAGTATGATGGTATAAATGTTCTCTTTGCCATTTGACTCACTGATTTAAATCATCATTTTCTGGTAACCACTTGTTGAAACCATTTTAGATAAAACTGCTACTCACTGAATTTGGACTATTAAATTGTTTGGATTTAATACAGACTTCTGTTTAGTACGGAATCCAGACATAGGATGAAATCATATGTTATTGAGCTACTACCATCTTCCATTTTCTTAAAACGGGACCAATCCTTATGGTGACTGTGTCTGTTATCCGTTCATTCTGTTCCGTTCCGTTCATCCGTTCACTGACTCCATTAAGATTCAGCCTATCTTCGTACATTTGTTTCTGTGTTAATTTGTCATAAAACTTACGACTTATGACATATATTTGACAGATAAACATCGTCCTAGCATCAGTATCGTTCATTGTAACAGCTTTGAAAGGGCTACCTTCTATCGGGTGTTTAATTTCCTTTGTCGGTGTATCTGGATGGTTTGAAGAAGGTTTATATCTTTAGTCCGTTGGTGTTTAACCAATCATTGCTTGGTACGGGACCTTGAAATTTGGCTGTACCTCTGTGGCGATCTGTTTCATGTATTTTCACACTGTGAACTAAATTGACCCTCAGCAGCACAACTAAAACAACGCCCACCTCTATTCGGACTGGGAGTGCTGGGTCTGTTTGGTGAATGGACCCTCCATTTCTTACCTTACCCTTGAAAAGTGTAAAAATTGGTAAACAGCTGGTGTTGGCTCTTTCAGGTCATCTTGCGTCTTCTTTAATCTCGTCTCTAGTTTGTTGAAATCAGATGGGCTATTTTCATTCTCGTCCACAGCGCTGATGCTGGCTGTTTGTGGTTCCTTGCCTGTGTGATCATCGTTGTTTTGGGTAGAATCCTGGAAAGTAACCCGTTTTACCCAAAACTACTTATTCATTGGTTTGTTACTGCACACTTTACATGCTACAAAGCTTTGTCTAGAGTATCTGGATCCTTATCCATTGCTGCCAGTGCTGCATTTTTATCCAGACATCCCCTTAGTCATGCATCTGCAGCAATGATCTTGATAAATGGATCTGGTTTTTCAGGGTAACCATCTGCAGACATTTTTTTATTGGGCTCTCTCTGCGAATTCTTCGAAGGACTGCTCTTGCTATTATCTTAAATTATAACAATATGTGGAAGATCTTCGCTTCCAAGGCTTTCATTTAATTTCGTATAGTTAGGATGGTAATATTCCTGGACTGTTTTGGACCTTGATGAAAAAAAAAATTACTGCTCGACCCATTAGAAATCATCAGTTTATCCAGTTGGGTTGTCCAATGATACCTATTTGCAGTGTGATTGAACTGAGCAAAATACGGTCTCCAACCACTTTTTTCCGTCAAATATAACAATTTTTGGTAGGGTGGACCGTCTTGATTAAACCTGTACTTTGGAGTTAATATTTACATTGGGTTGCTCTTTATATTGTATGGTACTTTTGTCAATACTTTACGTCTAGTTTTGTCTGTAAAGACTGGTTTTGTTGGCTCACCTTCAATTCTTACCTTAGTGCACTCCACTTCCTTAACGCCTTCAATGCTTCGTGTTTGGCTATCATTTGGTTCAATAATTGATCTTCCCTGTCTTATTATTCTTGAAGATCATCTTCTTTTTCATATTCGCCTTGTTTTGCAAATTTTGTCAATTCCAAATGATGCTCAGGCTTTTGACTTCATATCCGATCTTTATTTCTGCAATATGTTGTTTTAACATTGCTTTAATCTGTGCTGTTTCCTTGTTCTAAGTGTTCACAGATAAGTGTTGTATAGCGATCATAAAATTTTCGATTATCTGTTTGTCAGTGTGTAAATCTGTTGTCTCCTTGGATTTCTGTTGTTCTAATGGTTCAATTATGAATAGACTAGCTTTAATAAGGGAGTCCCATATGGTGTTTGGTATATCTTAATTCATTTCAGATCATTAGTTGTCAGGAAACCCTTTTCTTCTTTGAATTATCTTCTGAGCTCTTTTGTCACTTATCATTGAAATCGTCTTGAGTTGTTCCTATGTTGCAATGTTCATGTTAATGGGTTCTGTCATTTTGAACTCTTATGTCAAGTCTTAATTTACAGTGTCAATAAATATCTAAATCATAATATCTGACTTAAGATGTACAAATATTGGATAATAATGACAGCAAACATAAATATGGAACAGAAATAATAAATACAAATTCGAAAAAAAACAATCCCCAAAATGGATACAGTACAAACTACACTTCGATTACAAACATTGAACTTTTAGTAAAATAACTACCCAACCAAAATATTTGTACTTATTTACAATATCAAAAAATTTCTACTTTATAATAATTAATATTGTGGCTAAGTGAATTTCAATTGGTTAACTGCAATGGTATCAGGCGTCTAACACAAAATCTAAATATGTCACTCGAAGAATCTGTTTTTTTTTTAAATCGGCACTATACATCAGACGATCTGACACTCAGGGCATATCAGAAAAAAATAAGGAAATTGAAACTACAAGGAATGATTTCTGAAAATTCTACAATGTAGTGGTTTGATACATGTAATAAATATGGCAGTTCAGTATAAAACACAACCAATGGCCATTTCCTTTTCTTGAGGGGGGTGTTGACAGATCACTTCAGACCTCAATAAATATGCAATATGAATAATAAGGTAAATAATGGGTAGATGTGTCCACCTATTTGCAATTAAATGTGTATCAATCACAGGCCATAAGTGTAAATGAACAAATGCGAGTAGTGACAGCATTTTTTTCATCCGCGAAGATTAAAAAAGTCAAATATGGTGCATACTATATATGAGATATACATATTGGAATCGTACCGACTTCTGACACCACTGTTTTAAAATACCCTTGTTATAATGATATACCTGAATATATAAGTACGCAGGCTTGGGTTGTTTATCCTTATTTGGACGTCAAGATCAATACGGTCCTCGCAGGCAACACTGATTGAAAATTGCACGAAGTAAGGAGCGCTTATATAAACTAACCTTCATCAGGTACGCTTGCGATCAGATATTACTAAACAGAGAATTACGTGCAGGCGCAAAGATACCGTATTACAGTTATTTTGTGGTAAGAATGGTCGGATTTAGTAACTTCATGCAGACTAAAAATTGAACAAGCTTATAAGTTCTATAAACTGGACTGAGATTAACCTTTAGAATAATACTAGTTTGGAGCATGTTTTTTCTTAATAATAAATTCTAAGCCTGGTACCTAGCTTTAATTTTACATATAGGTTTATTGTGACTACGTATGGTTGATGATTTTTGAGCGCAGTGCAACAGTTTAGTGTAACAATTGTGTTAATACGAAGCAAAACACGTTGTAATAAAAAACCAGATTGTTATTGTTCATTATACCTTTTGTTCTAAGTACGTTGATGTTTCTTTTCATGGTAAAATAAAATAGAAAGCTAGCATTGGCCTTTACCTTTCGAACGACACTGTAGGTTATGATAAATTACAATTTAGTTTGTTTAGCATGGTTTTACTGTTAAAAAACAGTTATGACTACGATAGTTGAAAGTTAGGTCAAAACACGCTTTATTGTACTTTTTAGCAAGTGTAAGAAGAATTTGAAGATTCTAAATGGACAGACAGAAATCGATAATTCGGCAGACAGACACGATCATGGCCAACAAAATGAAACGAACGACAAACATAGAACACACAAAACTACACTGAAAAGTTAAGCTGGAGTTACACGAACGATGAAATCAGGTGCCACAGAACAGAAAGCAACTTCTTCTCCACTAGTGACATCAGTCGTGCCACTCAGTAGACAAAGCTGGTGTATAGTCAATATCGATGTAAGTCACAACCTTTAAAAGAATGGATATGTATCCCCGACAATGGGAAGAAATTCATTGTTATTTGTGAAATGGATACATCGTACTGTTGTACTAAATCATGATGGCGAACGGAAAAATTCCGGTGTGATAACACTAGTCTTTTCCCTAAGAATACTTTTGCTCAGTAATTTCAATGTCAGCAGCAACCGTCTTTCAATAAACTTCTGATAGGAAACACAAGCCATGGAGTAGCTTGTTTACACAATTACTCCTGAGCACAAAGCTTTGTACCTTTCATTAATGCTGAATTTCATTTTCGAATAACGTTGTTTGATTCTGGTTAATTTTAGATTAGTTCTGAGCCCGCATTTATTTTAATGTTGAAAATGAATTAAGTGATGACCATGTCAGTGGATTTTGGTGTAAAGTGACCAATTACATCATAGTAAAACGTCTGAAACATTGCCTTATGTTGGTTGGAGTTCGGCTCTCAGTTTGAAGCACGACAGAAGATATATGGATACATAAACGGTTGGTTCTGAGCAGGGCCTTTTAATATTTGCTTTGCAAATGACTGGTAATTTTGGTCCAGTGTAGAATACTAATGTAGGATGAAAAATGCATAGTTTATGAGACCAAACAAACTGAAAGATGGTCTCAATTGCTTCGGACGGAAAAGAATCCTTGTCTCGATCACGATACCCGTCGTGGAACCCTTGAGTAATATCCGGAACGTTAATCCGAGAAGAGGTCAACATACTGTTGAATTGCTGTTAACAGGTCCTCATCTTTGGAGATTGATACCATATGAATCGGCACATTCATGATGGCGACCATAAAGTCTACGGAGGAATGATATTTCAATATTGATAAGAAATATCATTTTTTAGTAATTTACGTGATAATATCAATGCTCTTTATAGAAATCCCGATGCTTTGAACAGTCACAAAATTATCGAATCGCTTGCCACAGATTAACCCTGTAGGCAGGCGAAATAAGAATATTGTCACATAATTATTGGAAATTACAGATAGAAAAGTTGAAAAAGTTGAAGTCAACCCGTATGTTGTTAATCTTAGAATCAAGTTCTCCGTATTTGTCAATTTATGAATAAATTTTGGTTTGAAGCAGAATTATTAATTAATTTCTCAGGAGTCCCTGGATGTATTCTGCTTTATGCGAGTACCTAACAAGTGGATCAAGTTGGAGTGCACATTTTTGCCAATTGAAATGCCAATGGTTTGTTATATTTTGTTCAACAAATAAAACAAAATGTTGTTTATCAGAAAATTCGGCATTTAAAGAATAAATGATAAATAATAATATCATTGAATTATTTTTGTGTCACAAATTTCAATTTCCGAGAACTGCAGGTGGATCGTGTCTCCAGGATTCACCACACCAGCTGTCAGACTAATTTGTTTTGGATTTGAGTGCCTCTTTTGCTGTATTTTGATCTGGACTTTTCTGCTACTGATGAGAGGTTACTCCTTGAAATGTACATAATGTATACTTCATTCTCGAAATGTATTCAACATTGGTAATCATGTACTCTTTTACAGTTAATGTGCATGTAAGACTAAATTGAAGAACCATTTTGCATGTTCTTTGTTAAATATTTGATTAATTCTAAATATAGCACATATATTTAGTTGTGAATAGCGGTAAGTGGTGACTATTTCTTGGATACGTTATGACCAGTATTTGGCCCAAATTTTAGATTATGTGACACTGCACAATGGTATAAATATATTGTTTGATAATCATTCTTTTTATGAATCATAACTTTTCTTATATATATTCATCATTTCGGCAAATGTTTTGTTTTGTCAAAAGAATATGAGCGCGAAAAATCATCATGAATATATTTTAACTAAACATTTTTACTCAATAGATCTTAAATTGTTTTGATTTTTTTGTGCGATCCATACAAAATTCAAGACAAATGAATGAATATTTGTATTAGTTTTTTCATATTTAAAGCAGTCTATTTCCAACGTTCAGTTATTCAACTGTTTTATAAAGACTTTTTTCACTACAAACGATATGGGATAATGTGGCCTAACCTCGTCCACCAAATTCTACAAAAATGTTTTAAATATCCTCCTCATTGTATTTATAAGAATCAGCAGTGTATTCAATGACAAAATAAGACAATACAACTATTTTTTAAACTCAATATTGTTATCTTAGATTTCCATTTTGTACAACAATACACTGATGTATTAACTTCTTAAGATGGCATTCAAGGTGTTAATGCGAAATCAAGTAAAAAATTAAAAAAATATGACTACATATATTACATTTCAAAAAATCGGATTTGAGGTGTTGTAACAGATCTTTCAAGTTTTTTCGAGCGTATAAATTCACTACTTCCATCTACGGTTTGAAGCTTAATCTGATCGCATCAAATATCATACATTTTGAACTGCATACATTTTGTCTTTCGTCACGTTTACTGACAACACAACATCGCCAGACATACTGTGTTTGATGACCTATCGTTATGAGAGGTTGATGCTTTATCATCAGGAATATCCCCTTAGCTTACTGCCAGTAACTGCAAGCATTCAGTTGATATGCATTTTTTGGCATGGATATCTGTTTAATATATTTATTGGAATTGAGGTACTGTGTTGTCCGATTGTGTGATTTTCTGTTTGTTTTTTATAGTTCGTCGGCTACTGCGTTTGACTTCCTTGATTTTAACCATTTGACCTCTCGTTTGGGGATGGTTGGGATCCATGTAACTAATTTAACCCAGAACATGTCTCATATGACTGTCCGAAGTCAAGAACTCTAGTCATAGGTTTTTTTGCACTTACTTTTTTGATCATATTCATGTAAGAACAGTATTATTTAACGCATGCACGAATATTTATTTGAGGCGGTTCACAGCTTCTAAAAAAAGAAGCGATGTTTCATCCTTTTTAAAGTCGTGTGAAGCGTTTATGACACCTCTTGATTTCTGTTTGTCTCGTGGTATGGGAATATTCTCACTGACACTTACCTCTATTGTGTTCCTTTTCATATAAATAAACTGTATGGTGCAATATCAATAATAATAGCGTTAAGTTAATTTAATATGACTTTGGATTGATAACAAAAATATTGAGCACTTTTCAAAAAGTATATTAAGACTGAAGAGCCGTTAAGAATATAGCCTAGTTCGAATGTGATAATGTCCAGTTGGAAAGGGTAGAAGATAATCGATTAAAGCATCAATGACGTCCAGACATGAATATTTGTGATTAATACGTTAACGTCATCGGGAAACATTACATAACCTCAATGTATTCAAAGAATAAATCCGGGACTTGATATGTTACCTACACTATATATTTAATATTTGGACAAATGCATTACCTTATTCCCGAATCCAAAAATTTTCTATTTCTTTTGTGAGTGGTTCGATAAGGTATGGATAGTCTCAGAAATAGTACAAAAAATCTTGGCTGTAAATATACAGTCCGACAAAATTTAAGCGCCACCCAATACTTTTTCTAATAATAATTTTCATTTTACAACTATGTTAAAATGGAAATAGAATTAAATTTATACCAAGACACTTTTATGTATTAGTGTACAGGCTAAACTTTAGGTTGAAATTT